>JACXGI010009712.1:7398-29662 GCA_016801175.1 Esox masquinongy
CGACCATGGCTTTTGCCCTGAGATGCAACAAAGAAAATGTCAGGAAAATCCTACTAGAACAGCTGAACTTTATTTGTGATTAATCAGACTCACTTTAAATGATGGTAGGTGTGTAATGACTTCTATTTAACATGAGTTTGAATGTGATTGGTTAATTGTGAACACAGCCACATCCACAGTTATAAGAGGGTATACAACCAGGTTATTGTAAGGTTTTTAGTTTTCATTTTTCCCCCTAGAAGATTTTAGTTTGTTTTTCAATTGAATTGTTTACATTATAGGTCACATTAAAAGTGGAAAAAGTTCGGACATGATTTATCTTTGTCTCATTCTTTTACATCACAAAAACCTAGCATTTTAACAGGGGTGTGTAGACTTTTTATATGCACTGTAAATATAAACTATCTCTGTAAACATCCATGTCATTATTTCAAAACAAATACAGTTACAAAACAAATACAAATGGAGTTAAAGGCAGCAAGGCTCTTTTTATCAACTAGCTTATTTTGCAAATTGTTTAGTATTTTCTATTTGTGTACTTTTTTTCTATATTTCTTTTGGATCTAAGTAGAGAACTTGGGAAACATGGTAGACATTTTTATCTAGTTGCCTTTTGACTTAACACTTTCTACCTTTTGAAACATAAACAATACAGTAACAGTGAAAATAAATAACAGTGAAAATAAATCTCTCTTTGAAATTAAACACAATAATATATATATAAAATATAGATTAGCTATATATTTCTTTTCTGAACAAACCAACAAGTCAAAGGCTGCATGGCCTCTGTCTGCATCTGGGCCCTTTCACAAACTACACAATTATATACAATCCTTTCAGTTCATATTATAGTGCAGAAATAAGAGCATGTTCACATTTTCAGTGCTTAGTCTTGACCGCTGTGGAGACAGGATAATGGCCACTTGTACTGAACACCATTTCCAAAGGCACACTTTTAGCTTCGATACATATATACTTTCTGGCCACTTTTGAAAGCATTGAAATTTTTTCCTCATGTGCCTTCCACTAAGTCAGTGGGTCAGCATCAGCACTGATTATAGGAAGGGAAGTACAGTTTCATCTCGGAATCAAGTTTTTCTTGGGTTGATGGCATTGCACATCCTATTGCTGCTGACCTGTTCTTCCTTGCAGTGGTGATTCGCTGTAACAATCCAGATGAGCTCTTCTCTTTCCTCTTGGTGGTGGTGGAGGTGCTTTCTGTGGTTGCTGCTGGAGGCTGTTCTGTGTCTGGAGGTTCTTGTGTTGTAAAGTGCCATTGCTTCATCACTGCATGCCTTGACTGCCATCCAGATTCTCAGCAAAGCTTCCCTTAAACCTGGAATCCACAAAACTGCATATGTTCAGCACATTCTTCATTTCCTTTGTATATCTTAGCTGCAGTAGCAAGTGTTCTCTCATTATCCGTTTCATTTGTTTATTGAGAATGCTCTCTTCCTTGATCTTGAAGTATCTCAGTGTTGATATCCTCCAAGACTGGCTTCAGGGAGGAAAGTGTGACCGGTCTCTCTGAGGCCAGGACGTTAGTGAACTCATGAAGAGGGCAAAGGAACTGGCTTACTTCCTCCAGGACAGTGATGTCATTGTCATTAGGCAAGAGATGCCATGTGCTCCTGTCTCCTGCTAGCACCCCACACACAGCATGCTGCTGCTCCAAGAACCTGGAAATAATTTCAAACATGGATCTCTACCTGGCGACCACATCGTGAATCAGTGCATGCTCAGGGATGTTCAATTCTTTCTTTATCTTCCAGTCCTGGGGCATGTTGACCATCATTTCAGTGATATGCCCTGCTGTGTGGTCTTCTGGAAAAGTACAGTGTCTCGACAGTGGGACTTAAGTTGCCAATCAGATGACAGATAGTGAACTGTAAAGCTCATAAAAGGTTCTCCTCCACCATCAGTGCTGGTCCACAGGTCTGTAGTTGTACCAAACCATACACCCTCTGCCAGCTGTTCCTCCACACTTGCTCGTACCTCCTTGTACATGCTTGGATTTTGTTTGTGGAGAAGTAGGTTCTTGTAGGAACGTTGTACTGTTGCACTGACCTTTTCATTAGATAAAGAAATCCAGGTTTTTCTACAATCTGAAATGCCATCATGTCTTCAGAGATGAAATAGGTCACACCTGTATTCATATATTGGGCTTGTTTTGAAGAGGGAGCATAAGACACAAACTTCACCAAGGATTCTGCAACAGTTGGTTGAACTGCAGCAGTACTAGAGATTGTCTTTAGCTAAAAGTAAATGAGAACAATGAAAAATATAGTTGCAAGCAACAATGGGATGGGGTTCTCCTATATGGCAAGGATAGTGAAACAGGTCACCAGTTATAAGCTGGAAAGGTCAGACACTTTGACAGTGAGTATGGAGTATAATATATGAAATACAAGATATAGCAATATAGAAAATAGTCTGGTAATGGATATTCGTGTCTATGTGTGTATGGCCATAAAGACCTCTGACACAACAGTCCACTGCCTAATACCACAGACACATGGCCATGGAGTGTTAACATGATAGGAAAATAGTCTGGCAGGGGACATTCGTGTCTGCATGTGTATGGTCATACAGATTTCTGACTCAACAGTCTAGGAGGACACTGCAAGTATGGCTTTTTTAAATTTTAAATTCACTAAGAATGTCTGTGTGTGTGTGTGTGTGTGTGTGTGACAAAGAGATAAAGACAGCACAGAAGTTGGTTATTTAATTTTATCACCTACCTTTTATTGTCCAATGGACTTACATTAACATAATTTTCCTTAGGTCATTGTTCCGCCATCTTGCAATGTATCTCTTATTCCATACAACCCTATGGGGAGGCATATATGAGACACGTGTACACAAACATTCAGGTCAGTCGGACTTCTGGTATATTTTAAGGTAATTTTTGTAGTGGTCGTTAGAGTTAGCATTAAGGGCTAAATTTGTGAAGTCATAGTTCAGTCGACTTTTGATATAGCAACTATTTTCATTATCCGCCCTGTTCAGAAGTCTGGCCTAGTGTCTGGAAATTTACTGGCGAGTATATCTGATGTACGGTTCCGGAGAAGAAGAGTTTTAAATGCATTCAATGGCATTAGCTTGTGTTGAAAATGGTCAGAATTCTGGTGGCTGCCGTTTTGCCGTCCTTTGAGATATCAACAAACAAATGCACATGGTGTTATATGGGAGTGGTTTCAGAAGGCACAATGAAAATTAAGTGTATAGGTTATTGTTCCATAAAGTAATGCAGACATTAATATTTTGCATACATATATTGTTCAGTAATCAGCCATTGTATTCGCCATCTTGTGAGATATCTGTTATTCCCAAAATCAATCTAGGGAGGCATGTATGAGACACCTGTATTCCAAAGGGCAGGTGAATCTGACTTACTTTGTAAAAGTGTAAATATATAGTAGGTTTTGGCAAATTTTCACTGTAATGAAAAATCCAAGATTTCAGATTTTATGGGTTCTTGAGGCTTTTTTGTTCCTCATGAGAAATGAGGCATGTACACAAAGATGCCACACTATAGGTCAAACGGGGTGGAAATGCCATCAATTTGAATTTAGCAAATTGAATTGTGTACTGTAGCACCCCTGGTGGAGGAATCTGTGCGGGTGACTGTGTGGTAGGTACTCGTGGCCTATGTTTTCAGTGTGCAACATTTTCTACCAGGGACTTTGATTTATTCAGCAGTTTCAAGGGAAAAAAAATATTATAATAATGCTGACAATATCAATAGGGTTCCTCTTACCGGAGGACCCCTAATAATACCAAAACTTACAATAGGGTTCCTCTTAGCGGAGGACCCCTAATAAATATAGTTGCAAGCAACAATGGGACGGGGTTCTCCTATATGGCAAGGATAGTGAAATAGGTCACCAGGTATAAGCTGGAAAGGTCAGACATGGTCAGACACTTTGACACTAGGTATTAACTGACACGTTATATGGATTCTTTATACCCTAATGAGTAATTCTCAAAAGCCTTGTTCCACCTCACTACGCCTAGTTTTTTTTTTATAAGGTAATTTGCATTGTCGTATTTGGCTTACAGTGTATTGAACTGGTGCCAATGGAGTGGGTGGCTAAGAAAGTGCTGCTGGCTAAACCCTCTATTCTCCCCCATGAAATGACATTTTATATGGATTCTTTACATTCTAGTGAGTAATTCTCGAAAGCCATGTTCCACCTCACAAAGTCTAGCTTATTTGTTATAAGGCAATATGCATTGGCCAAATTCAGGTATAGAGTCTTGCACTGGAGCCAATGGAGTGGGTGGCTAAGAAAGTGCTGCTGGTGTAATTTATGTTGAGATAGGCAGCATAGAAGTTGGTCAATAGGGTATATTTGTGTGTGTATATGTATGGTCATACAGATTTCTGACTCAACAGTGACTCTCTAAGGCCATAGGCAAGAACACTCGCAATGGAAAACGCAGTGGTAGGACACTGCAAGTTTTTGTTAAGACACTGCAAGTATATGTTACAGACAGCATAGAAGTTGGTTCCTTCATTGTATCACCTACCTTCTATTGTCCAATGTACTTACATTAACCACCTTTTTGCTGATGTCATTGTTCCGCCATCTTGCAATTTATCTCTCATTTCTAACAACCCAATAGGGAGGCATATATGAGACACGTGTACACCAACAGTCAGGTCAATCGGACTACCGGTTGATTTTAAAGTAATTTTTATAGTGGTCATTAGAGTTAACATAATGGGCTAACTTTGTGAAGTCATAGTTTAGTCGATTTTTGACATATTAACTAGTTTCATTATCAGCCCTCTTCACCAGTTCGTCCTAGAGTCTGGAAAAATACTGGCGAGAAAATCCGATGTACGGTTCAGAAGAAGAGTTTTAAAAGCATTTATTAGCATTAAAGTTAGCATTAGCTTGTGTACGCCGTCCTTTGAGATATCAAGAAACAAATGCACATGGTGTGATATAGTGGTGGTATCAGAATGCACAAAGAATATTAAGTGTATAGGTTATTGTTCCATAAAGCAATGCAGACATTATTATTTTGCATACATTTAGTGTACAGTAATCAGCCATTTTCTCCTCCATCTTGCAAGATATCTCGTGGTCTATATTTTCAGTGTGCAAAGTTATAGCATTTTGTACCAGAGACTTTTTGAGTTATTCAGCAGGAAAAAAATAATAATAATACCTACAATTACAATAGGGCTCCTCCTACCGGAGGTCCCCTAATAATATTAATAATAATAATTTCAACAATTACAATAGGGTTCCTCCTATCGGAGGACCCCTAATAAGAACCCCTCCTGGAGGACCCCTAATATATAATCTGTGCCAAGATGAATTTCGATTGGACTTTAGTTGATTTATATTGACATTAGTTGATTTCTAAATTCTAACCCCATCCCTAACCCACCATACCTAGCGTTTACTCAACACAGATGGGAGGAAGCAACAAGATGTAAATGGTCACACTGAAGTCCTTCAGAATATTACATGCCGTTTTAGTTTGAGTTAAATTATAAACGGTTTAATGCTCCTTTTACTGCCGTTGGTTATGTTGCACTGAAAGCCCAACTCTTAACTCACTTTTTTCACTGGATAAAGAGCATCAATGGTTGTTCCCTTTGCCATTGTTTGGCTAATTTTGCTAATGTAGGTAGCCCCCCTCATGAACAAATGATAGCATGTGCAAGACAGCATTTTAAGTAGGTGTAACTTCATTTTCATTCCATCGGCAGTTTGCAATGTTTGTTGAGTTTTCCTCACTGTGCAACCGTTGTTCATAGAAAAATAATGTACCATAATTTCCCTTTTTGAGAGAGAGAACAGAAACACTCAGTGTAGCTAAGACTTTACGATTACAAAGCAGTGACGTTTTAAATCGTGGTTAAAAGTGAAATCAGTTAATCGCTGCATCCCTACTCAGTACGTGAAAATTCAAATGCAAATCACATTATTGCATGTACAGTTTTTGTATTGACTCAAATGATGCAGTCAAAAGTGGAAAATTAAAATGCTATTTTTAGATTGCATTTTCATTTTTCAATTTGCATTAACATGAATTAAGTTAACCATAAAGCGGGGCATGACTTTGAAAATGAAATGCCAAATGGGTTTTTATTATCTTTTTAATATTGACAGCGAATGTGCATACCAGTACATGAAAATTCAAATGCACAATATTGACTAAAAAAATGCAGGCAAAAGTGGAAAATGAACATGTAATGTAGCATTAAAATTTTAATTAAGTTATCTCACTAGGCTACCTGCCACCAAAATTTAACAATGTTATATTGTTAGGTGTTAACATGCATTAAACAGGTAACTTAACAAGTCATTACAAAAAACTACTTATACAATGGAACAACAGAATGTGTACTTCAGTAGTAGCAGATGAGAAATCACGGTTTTTAGGCGTGATTGAAAGTTTACCACTGTGAAAGTTACTGGAAAATGAGTGCAAGGGAATATTACCTTTATGATAAATAAATATATATAATCTTACTCCATATTGTTTGTAAATATACATGATCGTAAGTGACGATAATATATACAGTTGTGCTCAAAAGTTTGCATACCCTTTCTTTACCAATGGTACATGGAAAATTGGTAATCCATGTACCATTTGTAAAGAAAATATGAGTGAGCAGGCAAAACACGTCTTTTATTTCTTATGGGATTCACATTCAACTGTAGTTCATAACAGAATCACACAATCATAAAACAAAACAGAAAAACTGACCCCTGTTCAAATGTCTACATACCCTAAGTTCTTAATAATGTGTATTGCCCCCATTAGCATCATTGACAGCGTGCAGTCTTTTGTAATAGTTGTCTCTGAGGCCCCAAATTTGTGCAGGTGGTATAGCTGCCCATTCGTCTTGGCAAAATGCCTCCAGGTCTTGCATTAAAGGCTTCTTTCTGGCTTCTTTCTGGCAGCTCGACCATGAAGCTCATTTTTGTTCAAGTATCATCGTATTGTGCTCCTTGAAATAACCACACCTTCTTTTTCCAGAGCAGCATGTATTTCTCCTGAGGTTACCTGTGGGTTTTTCTTTGTATCTTGAACAATTCTTCTGGCAGTTTTGGCTGAAATCTTTCTTGGTCTACCTGACCTTAGCTTGGTATCAAGTGATCCCTGAATTTTCCACTTATTAATAAGTGATTGAACAGTACTGACTGGCATTTGCAAGGCTTTGGATATCCAAGGCTTTGGATATCCTTTTCCATCTTTATAAAGTTCCATTACCTTGTTACGCAGGTCTTTTGACAGTTCTTTTCAGCTCCCCATGGCTCAGTATCTGCTCAGTGCATCCACGTGAGAGCTAACAAACTAATTGACTATTCATACACAGACACTAATTGCAATTTAAAAAGCCACAAGTGTGGGAAATTCACCTTTAATTGGCTTTTGCAACTGTGTGTGTCACCTTGTGTATCTGTAACAAGGCCAAACATTCAAGGGTATGTAAACTTTTGATCAGGGACATTTGGGTGATTTCTGTTATCATTATGATTTAAAAAGGAGTCAAACAACTATATGATAATACATGACTTCATATGATCACTATCCTTAAATAAAAGACAGTTTTTTTGCATGATCAGTCATGTTTTCAAAATAAATGCCAAAATTTCACAATTTCTGCCAGGGTATGCAAACTTATGAGCACAACGGTAGGTAAGTAAAGGTAGCTTATCTTTTCGTCACGAGCCTAGCATTAAAATGTCATGTGTTCCTGGGTCTACCTAGACTGTTCAGAAACCCAGGACTCAGGCATGACAAGTCAGGTCACTTCGACTTACGTATGTGTGTGTACTATGTAAGTTATCGTAAGTGTCCATAACATGTAGGTAGGTTGGCTTACTTGGCTATCACAAACAGTAGGCTAAATTAAAATGCCATGTGTCCCTGGGCCTACCCAGATTTTTTGGAACCCTGGACTTAGAAGATTACAAGTCAGGTCGCATAGATTTAGGCCTACTTATATGCATATAATTATCAGTAGTTCTGCAAACACGAATATGGATATAGGTTCCCAATTACTCCACAAAAGTAACTGAAGATGAACGAGGAATGCTGTCATCATCTATATTTCAAAGTAATACAATTTATTTCAATCAAGTAATAATAATTTACAATACCAAACATATTTATATACCAGCAATATTCAATGTACTCACAAATTGTATCCAAGTCTACTAAGTAAACCATAAGTGTCTAAAACACACTATAGCACCAACTTGTGATAGGAGCATCTGTTAACGATAGACTCCTAACTCGTTTAACAACACAACATGTTGGGAGGTCTCTAATGAAAACAAACTCCTAAATAGTACTACAACACAACGTGTTGGGATGTTTTTTTTAAAAAGAACAAACTCAAATAATTTTTGAGGTATGGCTATTTATCCTAACAAAAAAGTTGGGACGCTGTGCAAAATGGAAATAAAACAGAATGAAAACATTTGGCACATTATGAAATGAAATATATGACAAAGGAGACCCCGAACGGTTGAGCAGCTGCAATCCTATATCAACAAGAATGGGAATACGTTGCACTTTAAAAACTACAGCAATTGGTCTTCTCAGTTCCCAAACGCTTACAGAGCATTGTTAAAAGAAGAGGTGATGCAACACAGTGGTAAACATGCCCCTGTCCCAACTATTTTGAAACATGTGGCTGGCATCAAATTCAACATGGGCATGTATCTTTCCAAAAACAAAAAAAGATTCTCAGTTTCAACATTTGATATGTTGTCTTTGTACTATTTTCCATTGAATATAGGATTTAAATGATTTGCATATATTGCATTCTGTATTTCTTTACATTTTACATAGCATCCCAACTTTTTTGGAAACGCAGGTTAACAAATGGTCAGAGGACCCAATGTTTAATTGTTTGTGTGTCACAAACAATTAAACAAAGACCAGATCCCCTCTCCCACATTTACAATACCACAAGACCACAATACTGGAGACCCAGACCAAGACCCAGCAGGTCAAGACGATGACAAGACCATCCAATGTTTCCGAAATGTAAAGCAATATGAGAAAATTATTATAAAGAGATAGATGATTTTATTTTGTGGGCCACAATATTTGTGAGTCCCCGATTTGTTCTCATACAGCACAATGTGAGAAAATAACATTTAAAGCAAATCCATTATGTAAAGGACCATGAGGTTATTCAACAATTTCCTGTCAAAAATGGTATTCATGACTAAAATGCCAGTACAAAATCACACAATAAAAAAATTTGATAATCCAAAATAAATGCCATTTACAATTACTTTCCTGAACAATGCAACCAGGTATAGCGATCAACTTTGCAGTTTGACAGAAATGGAGTCAAGACCACAACACTGGAGACCCAGACCAAGACCCAGACCCTAGAGACTCAGACCAAGACCCAGACCCTAGAGACTCAGACCAAGACCCAAACCCTAGAGACCCAGACCAAGACCATGTCGATGTGGTCTCGAGTGGTCTCGAGACCAAGACCGCAAGATTGAGACCCCATCTCTGCTATCAACACCTCTTCTTCCTTTCCCATATTTACAACATTGTCAACAACTCTAGCATTCCTCTTCTTGTCTAGACTCAATGACTCTGTACTTTTCCATTAATTTTCCATTAATTAAACTATAATGTATATAATAAATAAATATACAATGTATAATTAATTAATAATTCATTAATAACATTCATTAATAATCAGTTCATTAAAATTATCCCTACACAGGGTGGGTGCTGATGGCACCTGGAGTTACAGATCTTTAGAGAAGCAAATGTTATGCAGGACACCTGATTAACATCACCAAGGGTCTGTTGGACCACTTGATGTGTCCAGACGCTCCTCTGCATTGAATACACTCTCATTCTTCCTCAACAGACGTTTCTCATTACACTACAGTTTCTGTGGCAGTATTTCAGAATGTCACAATGGGCAGCTCCTCTTTCCAGCAGATTTCTCTTTTCTCCCTCCCACAGGCTCATTCCCCTTCCTTGGTCAGTGAGTTTAGAACACTGCCATCTGTGTCTCGTTGCCAGTCAAATCCACACCCTTGTCATCCTGCACTGACTTTTCCCTCATCTGCATCTTTGGGACCTGAGGAATTCATCAGTAAAAAAGTAAAAAAAAAACAGTAAAAAAAAAAAAATTACTGGGCCAATACTTTCTATAGAGGTATAAATAATGATGTATACAACATTATACATGTACTCACAACACACTACTGTAATTATAGACAGTATATTAGTTTGGAAAAAGAACTATAATGAATGATTGTGTTAAAACCAACATTAGAAGAAGGTGGAGTGGCTGTAGTACATTAACTGAGACAAAAACCCTCACTTGTAATTCTACAAGGAGTGAGAATCATTCTAATACAGTTAATTCTGAGGAGGAGCAAAACCAGGAGAAAGAGGATGTGCAGGCCATAGAGGTGGAACTGAGAGCGGATCTGTGTAACCAAATTCAAATCCACAATTCAGCAGTGCATGTGACTGGAGGTTGCAGCTTACACCACTTGACATATGTAGGTCAAAGTGATAATATTTATTTTACAAAATATTTAAATAATTAGCCCTGCGAGTCAATGCTTTGTTCAACTACATTTGATTCCAATTATAGCTCTGTCAAGTTGGATGGGAGGCATTGGTGAAGAGAATCTTCTACCAATTTTCCACCGTTTCTTGTCCTTTTGTTGACATTCTTCCTGAAACCATTCCAATGTTGCTTTGGCTGTATGCTTAGGGCCATTGTCCTGTCATTGTATATTTTGGTGGTGGATTCATGGAATTATGAATCCACCACCAAGATATACGGTAGGTTTGATAGACGGTAATATATTATGGATGTTTTATTCGAGATGTACAGTTTCACATTCAGACCAAAGAGTGCAATTTCACATAATATTTTGCCCTATGCTCTCAGTCTTTCACATGCCTACGCCTTTTTCTCAGAGTTTTTTTTCCATCTGGGCACTCTCCCATGAATCCTAGATTGGTGAAGTGCTGCAAAGACTGTTGTCCTTCTGGCTGGTTCTTCCATCTCAGGCAAGGAACTTTGTTCTGTCAGAATGGTCATTATGTTCTTATTGACATCCCTGACCAAGGCCCTTCTTGCCCAGTTGCTCAGTTTGGTTGGATGGACAGCTCAAGGAAGAGTCCTCGTTGTACCATATTAAGATATTAGTGTTGACTTACTTAGGGACAGAACAACAGATTTTTCAACTTGCTGTCATCTCTACACGACCTACACACCTCCAAGACACGGAGGCGAGCGGCAAAGATCAGGGCTGATCCCACTCCCCCCGGAAATGGACTATTCAGTGCTCTCCCCTCTGGCAGAAGGCTGAGCTGTATCAGGATCAAAACCTCCCGCCGGGACCCAACAGTTTCTTTCCTACAGCAGTAGGCCTCATGAACATGCCCCAGGACCCAAATTGATTATAGCCTGCTCCCGACATACAAACACAACCCTCAACAGACAAATCTATAACCCTCTCCCACACATACACACAACCCTCAACTAGAGAAATCTATTACCCCAACCCACATACACAAACAATCCTCAACTGGACAAAATCTTGCACATTATATATACTTTTTAGTTATTTTTAGTAATTTATAAATGCACAGTCTACTATTTTATGCTCAGTCCACTGTTCTTACTTGTTTTTACTTCCCTTATTCCTTTTGTACTAATTGTTGCACCAACGGCCAGAACAAATTCCATGTTTGTTGTGAAACTTACTTGGCAATAAAACCCTTTCTGATTCTGATTGCTGGCTCAGGGATTCAATCTATAAACATTTCTGCCAGTTGGCAGAATACACTGCCAACCCAAATGCTAAATATGCTAAATAAATAGTCCTCAACTAATGGGATTTAATTTTAATGGTGTTATGAAGGTAAATTGCAGCGCTTGTTATGGACAAAGTACACAATACAAGCGACACTCAACTGCCCTCATGAGATATTAATCAAGCTATCAAGCAGGAAAGGTATTGGTTTGTACAACCTTTGTCAGCCTATCCAGTAGTGGCTGGAAGCTGAGATAAGCTTAGATTGGTTACTCGCACTGTAGCCTCTTAAACCAGGCCTAGAATGTCAGTACCCCTAGGGAGCACCTATAGGATTTTTGTTGCAAATTTGTTGCACGTTAACCGAATGAAATTCATTGCTTGGGCTAACACCTCAAAACACGTTAACCCAATTAAATGGCTTGCTTGGGAGGGGCTTATACAGGTGCTCACAAGAATAATGCCTTCAGTGCAACAGTAGCTGGCTAAGTGAAGATGGCAGCAAAATATCTAAATAAAACTCCATTGAAATCTGTGGATGTATGTCGCATTTGTGGTGAACCATATTAGTCTTTGAGAAACAAACATAACCTTTTCCTAGGTAAATCGTTGTTATTGTGACCGGACTACACACTCACGTTAGAAGATATAATAGGACTGGTAACGCTGAATGATGGGTTTTCTAAAGAGGTATGTGGCTCCTGTCGCATTCTTCTACTATCATATAAAAGAAGTGTGGATGAGGTAGAAAGAATTAGCGCTTTTGTGAGGGGAAAAGGCAAACTGAACAAAAAGAGGTGGCACAGCAGTCTCAACCCCCAGATGTACCAAAAGATATTCGCCTAATGAATCTTTTCGTCCTTCATTTTGTTTTGCCCTTTAGGCTGCCGCGATTCATGTTGCGTTCAGAATACAAACCTGATCCTCAATTATTGAAATCAGAGGAGTAACCACTAGTATCATTGACCTGTCCGTTTTCAGTTTCAATAAATCACAGACTGTTGGCCATGCTTGATAAATTAAACTTTTACCATAGCCTAAAGAAAGGCACGCCAAAACATCTTTTTTTTTTCAGAACAGTATCTAAGCTGAGAAGTTGTAATGGCTTTATTGACTCGATCTTATGAATAGAGCACAGATCTTACAAAACAGAATGAATTTTTTTCTCCATCTTTGCTTCTTTTCTGATATGTTGCAACTTAGGTAGGAACTAAAATCTTTCAGGAAATGTGTTCTCTTCAGTTCGAAGAAATAGTGAAACCACGCTAAGCCCGCCTTCAACAAGCCTGTGAGTGGAGGTTTATTTGAAAACCTACATCCAATAGAACCTTTTTAAATAGGCAAGTTTCCAGACCTCCAAGGAGGCCAGACGAGATTGGAAGTGTGGCCTCATGAGACTACTCGCACTGCAACATTGCTTTGTGTTTGCATATAGTTCCACTTGACCAAAAGTTTGTCCTGTCCTCTGGCTTGCCCATCATAGGCGTTAGGCAAATGCTCTTTGCAATTGTTCTGGCTGACAAGCCCGCTCGTCTGGTTCAATTCTGTATGCATCTGATGACACTGGGATATTGGGTTACATATCCACAGCCCTTTGAGAGCCCTGACATATCCACAGCCCTTCGGAGCCCTGACTTAATGATCATTTTCTGATTGTACTGACCATCAATTTGAGTTGGAACGGTACATCAGCACTGAAAAGTGGAGCCATCACTGTAGGACAAACTCACAGATATGTATATGGGAATTAATTACAAAACACTGATCATTTATTTTTGTAGAAACACCACTGTGGTTTAATGCAGCAAAATAAAGGGTGCTTATATTAATTATTTTCCACACACCCAGACACAGGAAAACACACATACAGTTGTGCTCATAAGTTTGCATACCCTGGCAGAAATTGTGAAATTTTGGCATTGATCTTGAAAATATGACTGATCATGCAAAAAAACTGTCTTTAATTTAAGGATAGTGGTCATATGAAGCCATTTATTATCACATAGTTGTTTGGCTCCTTTTTAAATCATAATGATGACAGAAATCACCCAAATGTCCATGATCAAAATTTTACATACCCTTGAATGTTTGGCCTTGTTACGAACACTCAAGGTGACACACACAGGTGAAAATGGCAATTAAAGGTGAATTTCCCACACCTGTGGCTTTTTAAATTGCAATTAGTGTCTATGTATAAATAGTCAATGAGTTAGCCCTCACGTGGATGCACTGAGCAGGCTAGATACTGAGCCATGGGGAGCTGAAAAGAACTGTCAAAAGACCTGCGTAACAAGGTAATGGAACTTTATAAAGATGGAAAAGGATATAAAAAGATATCCAAAGCCTTGCAAATGCCTGTTAGTACTGTTCAATCACTTATTAAGAAGTGGAAAATTCAGGGATCTCTTGATACCAAGCCAAGGTCAGGTAGACCAAGAAAGATTTCAGCCAAAACTGCCAGAAGAATTGTTCGGGATACAAAGAAAAACCCACAGGTAGTCTCAGGAGAAATGCACGCTGCTCTGGAAAAAGACGGTGTGGTTATTTCAAGGAGCACAATACAATGATACTTGAACAAAAATGAGCTGCATGGTTGAGTTGCCAGAATGAAGCCTTTACTGCGCGAATGCCACAAAAAAGCCTGGTTACAATATGCCAACAACACCTTGACATGCCTCACAGCTTCTGGCACACCGTAATTTGGAGTGACGAGACCAAAATAGAGCTTTATGGTCACAACCATAAGCGCTCTGTTTGGAGAGGGGTCAACAAGGCCTATAGTGAACAGAATACCATCCCCACTGTGAAGTATGGTGGTGGCTCACTGATGTTTTGGGGGGGTGTGAGCTCTAAAGGCATGGGGAATCTTGTGAAAATCGATGGCAAGATGAATGCAGCATGTTATCAGAAAATACTGGCAGACAATTTGCATTCTTCTGCACGAAAGCTGCGCATGGGACACTCTCGGACTTCCCAGCACGACAATGACCCGAAGCCCAAGGCCTAGTTGACCCTCCAGTGGTTACAACAGGCAAAGGTGAAGGTTCTGGAGTGGTCATCACAGTCTCTTAACCTTAATATCATCGAGCCACTCTGGGGAGATCTCAAACGTGCGGTTCATACAAGACATTCAAAGACTTTGCATGACCTGGAGGCATTTTGCCAAGATGAATGGGCAGCTATACCACCTGCAAGAACTCAGGGCCTCATAGACAACTACAAAAGTCTGCACGCTGTCATTAATGCTAAAGGGGGCAATACACAATATTAAGAACTAAGGGTATGCAGACTTTTGAACAGGGGTCAGTTCATTTTTCTCTTTGTTGCCATGTTTTGTTTTATGATTGTGCCTTTCTGTTATGACCTACAGTTGAATGTGAATCCCATAAGAAATAAAAGACATGTGTTTTGCCTGCTCACTCATGTTTTCTTTACAAATAGTACACATATTTCCAATTCTCCAAGGGTATGCAAACATTTGAGCACAACTGTTAGTGCATGATTCGAAAAACCTCACTGGCAAGGCTCCTTCAACATTTTGGACCAATGACAGCTAAACAGCTAAATTAATTATGTATCGGCACTCCATAGTATAATAAATAAAAGCATTATTACAAAATCATCCATTTCAAATGATTTAACAACCATCCTTTTAAAAAGAGGTCTTCATGAGAAAATTGTTGAAACATTACGTGTATTAAGTATTACCATGCATTCAAGTGTTCTATAATGGAGTCCCTTTAATGGAAAGACACGTCTGTCTTGTATATTATATCTAACCATTGCCATATGTTACCCATCTAAACTATGGTGTGGTGTTCAAGGTTTTTATAACCTTGTACGTGTCTTTAGTAATAATTGAATTAATAACAGTCTGTGTGTAACTTCCTTAACAAATATTAAAAGCATTATGTTTGGTCAGGGGTTTAGAGGAAATAATTGTTATCTGCATGCTCTAGTCTTTATATGATTAACCATGGTCGTCTGACTTTTGTTTAAATGTGGTGGTGCAGGAATCTGGGTATTCTCCCCTATAGCATTTGAGCATTTTTCCTGCAATCCTATATACTTTAGTTTCAACATGGGGGGGGGGTATACTTGACTAAAGACAACATTTGTTTTATGTTTTTGAAACAGTAACTTGAATGTGTTTTTTAATGAATTCCATGTAAATGTTACCCACATTGATTAATTAACAGGTCTAAAATAACTACTATCTATCTACTGTTCCTGTGTGAGTGCAGTTGCCCCTCCCTTGCATGCCTCCATCACCTGAAGGAAATTTAGAGGCAGGGCCTGTTCTAGCCATACGCGACATAAGCGTCTACTTAGGGCCCTAAACTGCATTTGTTTTTAAAAATTAATGTCCAAAAAAGTTGAGACTCTGCATAAAATGCAAATAAAGAGTGTAATGATGTGCAAATCCTATATCCCTATATTCTATTGAAATTAGTACTAAGGCAACATATCAAATGTTGAAACTGAGATTTTTTTTGTGGGGGGGGGGGTACAAGCCCATTTTTAATTTGATGCCAGCAACACGTAAAAAAATTGGGAAAGCTTTACCACTGTGTTGCATCACCTCTTTTTCTAACAACACTGTTAGCGTTTGGGAACTGAGACCAATTGCTGTAGATTTGAAAGTTGTAATGTTGTCCCATTCTTGCTTGATATAGGATTACAGCTGCTCAACAGTTCAGGGTCTCCTTTGCTGTGTTTGTCATTTCATTATGCGCTAAATGTTTTCAGTAGGGGACAGGTCTGGACTACAGGCAGGCCAGTTTAGCATACAGACTCTTTTACTACAGAGCCATGCTGTTGTAATATGTGCAGAATGTGGTTTGGCATTGTCTTGCTGAAATAAGCAAGGCCTTCCCTGAAAAAAGACGTCATCTGGATCGCAGCATATGTTGCTCCAAAACCTGTATATATTGTTTAGCATTATGGTGCCTTCACAGATGTGCAAGTCACCCATGCCATGTGCACTAATGCATACATACCATCACGGCTGCTGGCTTTTGCACTGTGCTCTGATAATGAGCCGGATGATCCCTCTCCTCTTTTGACTAGAGGATGCGGCATCCACGATTCCCTAAAAATAATCTCAAATTTTGATATGTTAGACCGCAGGACAGTTTTACACTTCACCTCAGTCCATCTAAAAGGAACTTGGGCCCAAAAAAGGAGCTGGCGTTTCTGGATGTTGTTTATGTATGGTTTCTCCTTTGCATGGTAGAGTTTTAACTTGCGTTTGTGGATGTTGCAACATACTGTTTGCACACAATGGTTTTTGAAAGTGTTCCTGAGCCCATGCAGTGATGTCCACTACAGTATCTTGTCTGTTTTAAATATATTGCTGCCTGAAGGTCCATAGATGATGAGATTCCCAAACTCCTTGCAATTTTACATTGTGGTACATTATTCTTGAATTGTGGCACAATTTGCCTGCGCAGTCTCTTACAGAGTGGTGAACCCCTCCCCATCCTTTCTTCTGACAGGCCCATCCTGTCTGGAATTATCTTTTAATACCCAATCATGTTACTGACCTGTTGCCGATTGACCTAATTAGTTGTGTGATATTCTACCAGGTTTAGTTTTTTAGCATTACAAAACATTTCCAGATTTTTGGTGCCACTGTCCAAGCTTTTTTGAAACGTGTTCCTGGCATCAAATTCAAAGTGAGCATGTTTTCCAAGAAACCATTACACTTCTCAGTTTCAACATCTGCTATGTTGTCTTGGTACTATTTTCTATTGAATATAGGGTTTAAATGATTTTCACATCATTGAATTCAGTTTTTTTTTACATTTTACACAGCATCCCAACATTTTTGGAAATGGGGTTATAATAACGTAAAATAATGATATACAAATAAGTTAATGCATTTATCAAGTTTGAAACATGTTTTTCTTTGTTAGGACTTGTAACTATAACAAATGGCTTCTACCTGAGGACGTATGGTGGTAATAGTCTACAATTTATATATTCCCAATATAGAGCTTGTTTACATTACACTACATTTTCTGAGACATACCGAAGAAGATTCGAGCCGCTAGATTATTTTGTTAATTTGACTTGCAGATATCAATAGCTAGAGATGCCACCTTCCGAGGCATGCACCACATTTTTGATAGAGCTTCCTAGGAGTTTTCCAAAATTGAACACAACTGTCGGAACTGTATCAAGTTTCTGTGCAGTGTGCATGCATATCATTCAATTTTCCAGCAACTGATGGACACAATCCTGCATGATAAATCTCAGACATGCCGGTGTAGATTCAAATGCTATGTATATGGTTATGCAAACCAAGATAAGTATATCTATCATTCTGTTATCTCTCTCGTGTTATATAAACAAACCCATAGATGCCAATAATTAGCACAACAAACGCTGCTTTGCACAGTGGTGAAATTAGATTAAAAAAACATTGTATAACCACAGAATTACATAGAATCAAATATGTCTTACAGTAGACAGAACATATGACCATTAAATTAGTAACCGTGGGCCTAGGCTTATTTTTCATACAACTTTTATCATGTATTACCTCACAAACATATCTAGTCATGAAGGTTTTCGTCTGTTTTAGAAGTAACACTTCAAATGGTACTCTTGTTGGTTACCCACCCACGTTCAAACACTCAAAATAATCCCAGAATCCCAACAGTGCATTGTGCACCTGCAATTTGAGGAATGGAAAGAGACATCTGTTACAAAATAACTAAACCTTTAATGACATTCGCCGAATGTAATTAGGACCAATAAACTGCAACATCTGACGTGTAATCAAAAGGTTACTAGATCCAATCCCTCAGCCTGCTGTGTGATAAAAACTGTAATTCTGTCCATGAGCAAGGCAGTTTACCCTAATTGCTCCCTGGGTGCTTATTGTAGCAATGCCCTGCACCTTTCCAATTTGGAGGGGTTGGGCCCAATGCAGAAGCCAAATCTGACAAATGATTTGTGCAAGCTAACAAATATCCCCTCTCTCTTTGACTAAACTTAGTGTAGTAGTATGAATCATCCAGTGCAGTACACACATGTATCTGTCTTGACCATTGAATTTTTGTAATATTGTACTGTTGTAAAGTTTAAGGGTAGGCTATTCATTCACTAAGTAAATTCACTAATTGGCATGAAGCTGAAATGCAGTAATAATAACTCATGTTTTTTTTTGTCATTTCTTTAAATTAAAGTGACTTACCAGTATTTATATTGCTTTGACGCCAAACTGGGCAGTTATTGGCTTACCCATTGTTCTACCACTATTACCACCTAAATATTACAACCCCATTTCCAAAAAAGTTGAAACGTGTAAAATGTAAAAAAAACAGAATGCAATGATTTGCAAATAATTTAAACCCTATATTCAATAGAAAATACAAAGACAACACATAAAATGTATAAACTGAGTATTGTTATTGTTTGTTATTCTTGAAAAATATATGCCCACTTTCAATTTGATGCCAGCAACACGTATATAACGTTTCTCAATAACGTTTCTCAATAAAAAATTGCAAAGGTTTTGGGGATCTCATAATATGGGGTATATAATATCATTCAAAGGCTCAGAGAATCCTGAGAAATCTCAGTACACAAGGGAAAAGGCCAAAAACCACTATTGGATGGCTGTGATCTTCGGGCCCCCAGGCGTTAGTGCATTAAACATAGCAACGATTCTGTAGTGGAAATCACTGCATGGGCTCAGGAACACTTCAGAAAACCATTGTCCGTGAACACTGTACGTTGCTGCATCCACAAATGCAAGTTAAATCTCTACCATGCTGAGGAGAAACCATACATAAACAAGATCCAGATATACTGCCACCGTCTCTGGGCCCGAGCTCATTTAATACCAGGACCGCCAAATGCCTACAGGAATTGGCGTTTGAATTTGTAATTAAAATAAAACTGCCATTTTGAAAGCTACACCCTCCTCCTTCCATGACTTTTTCTCAATAGGCGTATATTCCGGCTGCACAATTAATCGAAAGTTAATCGAAATTGTGATGTTGACATGTGCAATATCCAAATCGCCAACTTACATGATTTTCAGCTCTAGAAAAGGTGAATGATGCGCTTCACGCGAGGCAACGGGCATGCATCGTACGTCCGTAATTGTTTTTCTTGCGGGTGCTGTAGGTATTTTTGTAGATTACTTAAATACCTGGACTAATTTTGTTTAAATACTTGATGGTCTTTCAGTGTTAGATTGAGTTAACACTGCAACTGCTAGTGAAGATGTCTGCTTCAAGTTAGCAAGTGGCACCAAGATATATTGTCCCACATACACACCAGCATGGTTATTAAAAGTTCCGGCTTCAATGTTGGTGCCTACAAACAAACTTAATATGGGAGAAAATATACCTTAAGGGTTGAGAAATGCTGCCTAACAGCTATGGCAATGGCACAAACATAGCAAACGCCATTGCATTAAATGAGCAGTTAAACGAATAGTTTGACACAGGCTGCACCTTCAAATTGGGAGTAAGTGTAAAATAGAAAACACTGAACTTTAACTCGATTTTTATTCAGTTTAATAGCACATTATGTAGGCTATGATCTCTATTTTAAGTGAGATTATCTACGCTATTTACACAAAGGTTTGAAAATCATAGCAAATCATAACCGTAATTGCAAAATTTGTCAAAGAAATTCATTATTATTCATTATATTAAAGCGATTCATTATTTTATCCAAATCATGCAGCCCTAGCTGTCACGGCTACTTGTAAAGAGGAGACGTGGAGCAGAGTGAGGTTGCTTAAACATCCTTCAATTCCTTCTTCTTCAACACAAAAAAGCAAACGGAAACTGAGGAGCACTACAACCTTGAACTGAAGTGCCAAACTGAACACAAACAATGAACCACAAACTGAGGAAAACACAGGCAACTGAAATAGGGTCCCCAATCAAAGGTGACAAGAGAAAGCTGCCTCCCATTGGGGACACTTAACAAAGGAGCATGGAGATGGAAAGAGGCTCCTCTGTGGTCAGGCCCTGACTGTGGTGCATGGAGATGCACCCCCCCCACGGCATGGGCTCCCGACTGCGGGAACGGATCAATCATGCTGGGGAGGGCGGGGCGCCGGGGCTGGGAGCTGGAGACACTGATGGTAGTGGCTCGTTGTCCCACCCCTCTGGGGGTGGAAGCAGGAACCCCCAGTCGAGCCACTCTGGAGGCGGTGGTGGTAGCGGCTCATCGTCCCACCGCTCTGCGAGTGAGGTAGGTGTGGGACCCCGGCCGCATGAGACCGGCACTGCCAGAGAGGATCGTCGGAGCCAGGCCACGAGGAGCCAGCCATGGCAGCAAAGGCCGGAGAGATGGGCACGAGGTCCCAAGGTGGAGCCTCACCCCCGATTATGTCATACCCAACCCCAGTACCAGCCCAACCGGACCAGACCCCGCCACCGGGTACTCCACCCCTACCGTCGGCAGTGGGGCCCACATGCACGGAGCTGGAACCGGCATTACCGGACCGGGACCCGACATCACCGAGTGCTGATGGGCACTTGGTACCAGCCTCTCCAAACCCCGCCTTACCTGCTTCCCCACAGGCCAGCCCCTGACCCTCCCTGGCGGATGTTGTTGGCTGGAAGGTGGAGAGAGGCGTGTCACCCTTGCTCTCGCCTCTGAGCCCCCATGAGTTGTAGATTGGGAGCACTTCCTTGTCCACCCCAGGATCCCTGAAATAGGGTCCCCAATCAGAGGTGACAAGAGACAGCTGCCTCCAATTGGGGACACTTAACAAAGGAGCATGGAGATTGCAAGAGGCTCCCCTGTGATCAGGCCCTGACTGTGGTCCCCAGGCACATGGAGATGCCTAGAGGACCCCAGCCAGGACCTGACACTAGCCTATGTTACATTGTTCCGTTGTCAGAATTCTAAACTCAAAAACTGAAAACTATTTAGAGACTATTTACCAGTTTTTTTTTTACCATGTTTTCCGTCTTAATCAGCCACCAGCCCACGGCACCTACCGTTGGTACCCAATGGTACCCAGGTGCTAATCACCCCTCACTGAATGCATGACATCAATAGATTCACCAAAAGAAATACCAGCGATCATCAATTATCAATTCAGCAAACGTATTGCACGTTACTGTTTTTCATCAATACATTTGACAAATGACTTTTCTATATTTTCATGTAGGCTACTGTAAATCATTCCTTGAAACTGTGTACATGTTGTTTACATTCTTTTGCAGTTGTTATATGTACGTCTACCTCAAGAACGTTAGTTACCAGGAACGTAACTCCGGTAATATGAGTGGAGCGGAGCCCCCTAGAGGGGCTTTAGCTCCTAGTGGTTTACCCTGGCCGCGTCCGCGGCCGTACTGAAAACTCATTATGCAAGATGCGTCAGCCAATCAGGGCACACCTGCCCCTATATATGACCCGTGAGCCCAGAGAACGCCCTCCCGAGATTATTCAGCATAACTCGTGGGACGGCAGGGCAACAG
>JACXGI010009713.1:7900-29662 GCA_016801175.1 Esox masquinongy
GTTGCCGCCACACACGCTTGACACCATCTGAACCAAATAAGTTTATCTTGGTCTCATCAGACCACAGGACATGGTTCCAGTAATCCATGTCCTTAATCTGCTTGTCTTCAGCAAACTGTTTGCGGGCTTTCTTGTGCATCATCTTTAGAAGAGGCTTCCCTCTGGGACGACAGCCATGCAGACCAATTTGATGCAGTGTACGGCGTATGGTCTGAGCACTGACAGGCTGACCCCCTACCCCTTCAACCTCTGCAGCAATGCTGGCAGCACTCATACGTCTATTTCCCAAAGACAACCTCTGGATATGACGCTGAGCAGGTGCACTCAACGTCTTTGGTCGACCATGGCGAGGCCTGTTCTGAGTGGAACCTGTCCTTTTAAACCGCTGTATGGTCTTGGCCACCGTGCTGCAGCTCAGTTTCTGGGTCTTGGCAATCTTCTTATAGCCTAAGCCATCTTTATGTAGAGCAACAATTCTTTTTTTCAGATCCTCATAGTGTTCTTTGCCATGAGGTGCCATGTTGAACTTCCAGTGACCAGTATGAGGGAGTGTGAGAGCGATAACACCAAATTTAACACACCTGCTCCCCATTCACACCTGAGACCTTGTAACACTTACAAGTCACATGACACCGGGAGGGAAAATGGCTAATTGGGCCCAATTTGGACATTTTCACTTGGGGGTGTACTCACTTTTGTTGCCAGCGGTTTAGACATGAATGGCTGTGAATTGAGTAATTTTGAGGGGACAGCCAATTTACACTGTTATACAAGCTGTACACTCACTACTTTACATTGTAGCAAAGTGTCATTTCTTCAGTGTTGTCACATGAATAGATATAATCAAATATTTACAAAATTGTGAGGGGTGTACTCACTTCTGTGAGATACTGTATTACCATATATACATGCTAAGCAACGTAAGTTCCACTATCCACAACCTCAATCGATATAATGCATGCCCAAAAATTGGAGAGATACAAGCATGACATAGCAGAGAGGCTGTATGGCTTCCGCACATATACGGGCCATCTCCTGGTTCGGGAAGAGGACAGGGATTGTCAGAGACAAATCTGGTCTTACACTCTAGAGACCAATCGGGTCAGGAGGATGCGCGAGATAATCGAACGCAGCCTCAAGAGCGAGGAACGGGCCGAGAGCTTCCTCATGCTTATACGCGAGGCAAATTACAAGTTATATCAAGACCTGGAAAGGTACGGACCTAAGAGGAAGTTCGGTGAGTACAATCAAATTGTACAGTGACATCAATCGAGGACTAGTATATAACATTGCCCGCTCTTAATCTATATCACTTTGTGTTGTGTCAGTCAGGAAAGCCCCTCCCGATGTGGAATTCACAGAGACCGTGCGCGCTGCACTCGGTGACAAGGTCCATGATCTATGGTCCGTGACTCTGCTACCTGTTTACAATCGGGGGATCGGGAACATCTGGCCCGCTCTAGACATACTTATGGTACATAAACAACTGCTTCCCGAAGAAGAAGCAGAGTTCCGGATAAACCGCAGGGATCCCGTTGCTATGATGAAGCAACTGGAAGAGTAACATGAGCAAGGACACTACCATCCCCGAACCCAACCGCAAGTTCATCTCCCTGGTGATCGCTAGCTATAACATGCACCTGTTTCGCGATCCTCCTGTGCCTACGAAAGATGTCTATGTGATTGTACGAAACCGTTCCCTGCACTGAATACATGTCATTATACTTATCTGTATTATAAATGAAATAAAATACGTTCAAGTGAAAAGACTCTGCCTCGAAACATTTATCTTCAGGAGCGAACCTAGCGTTGAGTGTGCTTGACATCATAGTTCGACATACTCTCGAACAGTTAATATCAACCTGGGTTTCCAATCAACCACACACTGCCATGTCCCGTGACAGCTCGTTCAGGCAATGTCAATCGGTCCCTTGTTATAAAGGGTTCAAGAAATGGTATGTGTTTTTGTATCACAGTGTTACCTCGTAGGTTATTCGGTGAGCTGCGCCGTGTAATAACAGAAAGTCCGACCGGGACTCAGACTGCGCCTTGTAATAACAGACCGTCCAAGCGGGCGCCGGTCGGATAATCACGGGAGCCTAGCAAGTCCGCCCAGGGCTCAGACTCTATCATATAAACATGCACAGTACACACAGTTCCACTATTCACAACCCTTTCGTGTTGAATGTCGTCCCAGGAATCGAAGAGTTACACTCAGGTGTTGATAAAGCACAAGGACGAGATTGCAGAGAGAGTTTGTTTGTTTCGGATACATGCAGATGCGTTACTGACAGAAAACCCAGATAGTATGAATCTACTCAGGTCTATTCACAACAAGACCAATGAGGTCAAGATGATGCACAAGATCATCGAATACCGCCTCGAGAGCGAGGAACAGGCTGAGAGATTCCTCCAGGTTTTACACGAGATCGATCACTGTTTGTGTGAAGACCTGGAAATGGGCAGAGCTGAGGGGAAGTTCGGTGAGTACAACCAAAGCGTACAGTGACATAAATCGAGGACTAGCATATAACATCACTCGCTCTTAAACCACACCACTTCATGTGTTGTGTCAGTCAGGAAAACCCCTCCCGCTGTGGAACTCACGGAGACGGTGCGCGCCGCACTCGGTGACAAGGTCTACGATTTATGGTCCGTGACTCTGCTACCGGTTTACAATTGGAGGATCGGGAACATCTGGCCCGCTCTAGATGCACTTATGGGACATAAGCAACTGCTTCCCAAAGAGTATGCCGAGTTCTGGGCAAACAGCAAGGATAGGTACACTATGATCAAGTACCTGGAGGACATGAGCAAGGACACTACCATCCCCAAACCCAACCGCAAGTTCATCTCCCTGGTGATCGCTAGCTATAACATGCATCTGTTTAGCGATCCACCCGTGTCTACGGAAGATGTCTATGTGATTGTATAGTACAACAACTGTTCCCTGTACTGAACACATGTCACGATGTATATCTGTGTATTACAAATGAAATAAAATACATTTAAGTGAAAAGACTCTGCCTCGAAACATTCATCTTCAGGAGCTAACCTAGCGTTGAGTGTGCTTGACATGGTAGTTCGACATACTCTCGAACAGTTACTATCGACGTGGTTTTCCGATCATCCACACACTGCCATGTCCCATGACAGCTCGTTCAGGCAATGCCAATCGGTCACTTGTTATAAAGAGTTCAAGAAACGGTATGTGTTATTGTATCACAGTGTTATCTCGTAGGTGATTTGGTGAGCTGCGCCGTGTAATAACAGAAAGTCAGACCGGGGCCCGTACGCCTGACCACAGGGCCTGGAAAGTCCGAGCAGGGCTCCTTCTGACAACTAGGGCTCAGAATTTACGATATAAACATGCACAGCAACACGGGCCGCAGATGCGGTATTGACAGAAGACCCAGATGGTATGAATCTACTCTGGTCTATTCACAGCAATGCCAATCGGGTACAGACAATGCGCAAGATTGTCGAATACTGTGTCGAGAGCGAGGACCAGGCTGAGAGATTGCTCAGGGTTTTACGCGAGACCGATCACTGTTTATATGAAGACCTGGAAATTTACGGACCTAAGGGGAAGTCCGGTGAGTGCAACCAAATTGTACAGTGACATCAATCGAGGACTAGCATATAACATCACCCGCTCTTAAACTATACCACTTTATGTGTTGTGTCAGTCAGAAAAGCCCCTCCCGCTGTGGAACTCACGGAGACCGTGCGCGCGGCACTCAGTGACAAGGTCCACGATCTATGGTCCGTGCTTCTGCTACCGGTTTGCAACTGGAGGATTGGGAACATCTGGCCCGCTCTAGACGTACTTATGGTACATGAGCAACTGCTTCCCGAAGAGTATGCCGAGTTCCGGGCAAACAGCAACAACAGATACGCTATGATGAAGCAACTGGAAGACATGAGCAAGGACACTACCATCCCCGAACCCAATCGCAAGTTCATCTCCCTGGTGAACGCTAGCTATAACATGCATCTGTTTAGCGTTCCACCCATGCCTACGAAAGATGTCTATGTTATTGTACGAAACTGTTCCCTGCACTGAACACGTCACGATGTATATCTGTGTATTACAAATGAAATAAAGATGTAGACACAACGAGATGCATCATATTATCATTACTGGTGTGTAATATAACTTTGTTGAATAAAAGCATTTGCACTTTGCTCCCGGAGGACTTGAGTACAGACCATGTAAAGCGTTGTAATCGTTAGAAAATATAAAGTGACTTTCATACACGGGTTGAGCGGTCGTGAGGACTCCACAACCCCCAACTGTGGAATGGTATCTTGGCCAAATGGAAACTAATCGAACTCAAACACTGCGAAACAGAAACGATGTAAGACACAGTCCAAATAGGCAAAAATACTTTATTGAATTGAACACACAATTTATACAGCGCACATGTCTGTAGAATCTGTACACTGGTAACCGTGCCTTGTGAATGTATAGAAACACGGGCATGATCCACCTCTAGATTCCAAGTTGTCACAGCTCATCACCCACGGTCTTGATAAGCGTGGAGTCCTCGCACTCAAAGTGGACTACACCGCTACACACAGAGAACCCGTACTTGGGTCCGATTTCAATCTCTTCAGGCTCCACAGCTCGCACACGTATTTCATGGTCTTGGTCATTAAACCACAATTCACCTCGGTCCAGTGCGTAGACTGGACCTTCGCTGGGACCTTTGTGAACTTGGCTAGTGTCATACCCATGTTGTAATAGTCGCAGCCCTGAGAAGGAGCACCGTCGACGCTCCAGAGTAGATGCTTGAGCTCTTGGCAACATGAGGAATAGGTTTTGTAGTTGGTTACCACTCCTGTCATCCATCGCTTAATCCCCAGTCCCCTTGGAACTACATTATAATCGCTCCCACATAGCAACATGAACAATAGCTTTTCCATGCGCACTTTCTCGTCCAGGAGCACATTGTCCTTTATGCGCAAGAAAAAGTGCCTCCCCGATTGGTTCACCTTCAAGAAACGACCGTGACTGCCGGTTGTGAAACTTTTTCGCTCTTTGGCGACTAACGCCGTGGGTTTGGGGCGTGGTTCGAGGATGAGAGCGAAACCGACACATTGGTGCTCCAGCAGCCACGATATCTTCCTCTTCTCACCAGTGCGCATGGGGGTAGCCGATTCTGAGCTCGGTAGTGGACTCTCGTAAAATTCGGCCCATAACTTCTCGAAGACGAAACAGGCTGCAGGCGTATTGACAGAGTCTACGACTGTAAGGAGCTCCAACCAATCCAGTATGTCCCGGGTGGGCGTCTTGACAACTATAGACATAAACTTGCAGTAGAGCGATCCCCTGACCCTGGCTTTGTACAGGTACATAGACAAACCCATAGCAAATAGGCCCGGATTGCGGCCCCTTTGGGCCACATTGTGCTCATCCAGAAGGTCCTCTAACTCTTTGTGTAGCCTTCGGGCTGTTGGTAGCAGGTGCTTGTCCTCCTCTGCGAAGTCACACAGCACTCAGAAACTTTTCTCCCTGGAACCTAGCTGTCGATACGAAGCCTCGAGGGCATGGGGGTGTCAAACAGCAGCTCCCTGAAGGTGGATGTGTGCATGGCTCGATCCTCGCGGTAGCTCTTGTTGTCTAGCCTCAGAGCAATACCCTCACGGCCGCAGGCGGTCAGCACGGCCACAACGTCCGAGTCTCCTGTGCACAAGGTCACACTACCTGTCAGAACGTTGGCCAACTCCACGAGCAGCGTATCGGCCTCTGTGCTCGTACACCGTAGACACACGTCCTGCAATATGGAAACTTGTATAGTCTCCTGGTCGCGAAAGTCGCAACGAAGACACCCTTGAGTCCCTCGGGTCTGTCTATTGAGCCTTCGGTGTAACTGGGATCTACCTCGGGCAGCTCACAATCAGGAGGTTTCAGATCTTCGAGCGCTGCCACGGACACACTGTCATCCTGGCACTCCAGGTGCTGATGGTGGAACACCACCAAGTTATCAACCGAGGTTCCCTGTAGGAACTCGTCCTCAGAGGGGTCTCCCTTCGCACCGGTAACCAGAAACAACTTGTTTTTCATACCCATGTCAGCCAGCATCTTCATCATAGTGTATTCTATAGCACACAGATTACGCTTACAGAAATTAATGTGAGGTACAGGGGTTCGGTTTAGTCTGAGCTCCCTGACTACCGGCTTCTGAGCCCCGGTCCGTCCTTTACGAGCACTACACAACGGCTGGCTGCATTCTCCGAGATGTAGGCGCGTGCCAACGTTCTGGCCATGTTCACTATGGAACCGTGCGAATTACCCTCGATGTAATCGCTTTTCTTTATGAGATAGTCTGTCAGTGTCCAATCCTGTAGCTCACTCGGTCTATCGATCAATTCGAACATAGCCAGGTGAGGGTTTGCGAGCAGTGTGTGGATAGCCTTGTTTTTCAACCCCATTTTTGTGTTATCCGCTCGAATAATGTCAAATGGGGAATGTCTATAGTCTGTGTAAATGAACAGTTTAACACCCGGGCGTAGATATATCCATTTCACCTTTGGACAGTCGGCTGTTGTAGGCATGGTAAGTAAATGCTCTGCGGTTGGAGACATGAGCTCGGTGTCTATAGTTCACCGCTGAGCATGGGGCGCGAGAACGCAACATGTACGATTCATTCCGCTTCATCATGATCGTTGTCATCCTGGCAAATTTCAACACGTGAGACATCATCCGCAGCTCCGGCCCCTGACTCTACAGTGTTCCTGTTCTTCAGTTTCTCACGGTTGAAAAGTATGTTCCTGTGACACAGCTCGGTAGGGTCTAACCACGCATCAGGCCTCATTGCCGAGGAGGCTAGCTGGGTCTCCACTCTCATGTTCACACACATAGGAGGCAGTTAAGTACCTGGGAGCAGACACAGTCCAGCCACGGGAACTTTCCGCATTGACTCTTAGATATCGTGGGTCTTAAACAACTCCGTATGGTTACCTGGTTGGTCCCTGGCCTGATTATCACCAGGTACGCAGCGGATCGCTCTGCCATGCTTGGGTACGTGAGCGAGAACATCACCCACGTCAGCCACAGCTGTGTGTTGTATCGCCACAAGGTGGTCCGGTCCAGAATGTCATTATTCCTTGTCTTGAGCTCCAGCAGCGCTATATTATCCTTTATGGTGTCGTGGGCCACCAGGTCCACCTCGGTGTAGAAGCCCCACGTGTCGCGGATGGACTTGCAGCCTCGTGTACAGCCATTGTGGTATGTGTAGGATCCGGGTTCACAGAAAATATCTGGCCTGGGCATACCGGGAGTAACTGTTAAGTTACTCCCATAGTTGCAACGTGAGTAAATAAGGAAGGACAATAACAGAAACGGGGAACAGGGACCCGTGAGTCCTTTACGAGAGCTATGAATCGCAAGAAAAAGAACCTGGGAGGCCTCGAGTCTCTGATATCCACGAGTAAGGATCTGTTTAACAACAGAATGTCAGCCGTTTCGAACGGTACCATCCTGAGCGCGGCCTGTTTCAAGGTTAAGCTGGGAGCTGCCATAGCTGTCATCACGTCTTTCATTGTCGGGTTTCTGACAATCCCCAACAACATTCTGTACTTCATCAACAACAGGCACGGCACGAGGACCACGGGCTGGCAGGACGTGAACCTCACGCCTGTGGCTTCGTCCTAGGGCAGACCAGACTACGAGTATGCCTACATTCACTTAGGGTATAGCCATAATCACGCTCGGATGTCTGGCAATGGTCGTGAGCATAGTGCTCAGCTACTTTGCAGCTAAGAGCAAACGCAAAATGGACGGGTCCGAGGGCACACTGAGAGGACCAGAGTCCACCAAGAGCACCAGGACCGTACTGGTGTGCCTCATCATGATGAACATCGAGCTGTTCATGGCCGTGATCACGGGCTGCATGGAGTTGCCGTACCGACGTCTGATCAGCGACACTCAGAGGTTGCACAACATGGAGTGTGCCATCACCATGTTCAACATCATAATCTACATCATGTACATGGTGACCATGGTGCTGACTTCGACCGTACTAAAGGAGAAACACGAAAGGATCCCGGTTGATGTTCAGAGAGACATCTCGGAAGTGCTGACCGTACCCTCCTCAGTTTGGGACTACATGAGCAGAAACATCAACCCGTAAAATTCACAATCCAGCTTCATGTAAGGACCTCGAGTCTGACTCACCACGTTTCATGCGCTAGAACCAAAGGGAGCGTAAAGCTGGAACACGCCCAACCACATGCCCTAAAGGCTGACAGCTCGGGGCCCTCTGGTGACATTGGTTATTTAGTGATACTGCTGTTATTATAACATTCAAGGGACCTGAGTGTTTCATTGTTACAGCCTCGGTGTCATGAGCTGCTTTATTGGCAAGTGACCCGAGTCTCCAGAATCTCCAGAAGCAATGAACGTAATGTCCACAGCATTCCCTTCTGGATAGACCCTATGTCACAATGCATGTGTTGCCCACATGACTTGCCTTTACCTTTATGCCTTTTGTATCAGTTCTTTGACCTGAATTATACACTGGCCACAACAAGTGAGCAATCGTGCAAATCGCACATGTTGATGCTGTGTGATTGTGCGATTTCCCTTGGTGTTTCCTAACTAGTCACAGATATGTCGGTGCGTGTATCACGGATCAACGTGTGCTATGTATATGTATGAATAAATGACAAAGAACCAATTTCTCTGTGTCCGATCTCTTTTTATTGACACACGTACAACAGGAAAGAATGTGTGAATAGGAACATAGAAAACATTCACAGGTTTAGGTTCATAGGAAACCGGACCTATGTGCGGTCCGTATGGCTGATGCACTTTACATCTTTATTACAACCAGCGAAGCGTTGCAGATAGGGCGGTGACAGACTACTCCTGTGTGCTGGCACAGTGTAGTGCACATCCCCGATCAGGCACTTTATATACCAAGATCGCACAGGTCCTCCTCCTCCCTTTATGAGTGTGTTCCCCAGGCTGGCCCGTGTAACATGGACCATGCCCAGGCGACACAAGCCCTAGTTGTACTCTCCCCATCTGTGACAGTATAAATAGCGGTTAACTAGCAGAGTGTCAGATGTGGATAATGTAGAAAATTAATTTATTATCATCCTTATTTATTCATTATTTTATTAGAAGGGTTTTGTACTCTGTATGCTTGATCAATTACACATATACTGAAAGACTTGTCTCTCTGTCACTATCTTTTAAGGCCAGTGTTTTGTGTTCAGGGGCAGTGATGAATGGAATGTTGGCTGAGCAGGGCCTTGGCTCCTTTTAGCAGTAAGAGAAACAGGCCTCTACCTGTGCCATAAAACCGCCATAAGAAACTGTTCTCTAGGAGGAAGGTCTCGAACAGCAGAGGGTTACTATTACTTACATCCTACAGGTGAACAGAGCTCTATTCCTTATTGGGAAGAGTATAGTTAACTTAAGTCTCCATATAGTAACTGTCCAGATTGATATATCTCAGCCTTTGACCGGGTTGTCTGGGCAACCGACATTCTATGATATTCTGTGCCTCTTGCAGCCATCTGAGTGCAAGCTTGCATTTTTAGGCTACCTCATAGTGGCTACTATTCCTTGTATATACATTCTGCAAATGCTAATTTCGTCATCTGTACTGTTGGAAGAGAATATAAGCTTGAAACTTGAATTGCATAATCAGAACATCTGTCATGACGTTACTCTGCTAGTCTCTGTACTCATTCTCTGTTAATGTTGTGACGGTTGTTCCTATGGATCCACGTAATTAACCTTGAAATAATCAACTGTTATACCAGACTCTGAGAAGTTTTTATTTTAATAAATCGCAAACATTTTCCATCTTCCACAATAATCACGCTTGAGCTGGTGCATATTAGTATGCCCAGTCACCCGCAGCAATGAATGGTGTTTAACAAGACCACTAAGCCCTATGGGAAACCTATAACAACAAGTATTAGTCCGGGGCATCCAATCCTTGGTGTTGAGTACAGAGAGATGCGCTAGAAGTCCCATTGTTCAGTGTGGAGTGAAGTATTTATCTACATGCACATTGCGCACATTGAAACCGTCCAAACTTGCTAGGTTTACATTCAATGCTCCTGCAGTGCCCAGAGTCTAATGATACGGGGCAAGAATCAACTTAAAGCTTCCAAACACCAGACAGGATGTCTTACAAATCTGATAGCGATGCATACAGCCCGATCGCAGTGAGTGGCTGCTCGGCGCTGAACGAACACCACGATCACAAGCTCTCAACAGAGACGGTCCAAGACGCCAGCGTGGCTCTACGCGATGCCCAGCACGGCATCCTGAACAATCGCTTGAGTCACGCGAATGATGAGAAACAGACTGTAATCAGGAGGACAGACAACAACAAACAACACCACCGCAGTGTACACTACCGTAACACAATAGCCCAGGTACAGTTTGTATACATGTCCAGGGACTCTAGAGAGGCACGTTCGTCATATTGGATGCGGGTCGCTGCCGACTCCAAAAGGTTCCGAAGGAGGATACGCAAGGTAGAGACCGAAATATCTAGATGTCTACGCGGGGGTAACCGGGACCGCATAAGTAACTATATAAAGGTTACTCTTGAGAGCGTGTCACTGAGCGCTCCTCTCCCGTCACCTTCCTGTATTTACGAACAGCTTCATCCTCACACTGTCCCAAGTCTTAGCACAACAAGTCATAATAAAGGCAAAAGAAGCAAGTCGAGCTCGGGAAACATTATCTCGACACAGCAAAATGTGCCCAGTCAGTCACCCAGACGGCAACCCTCTCAGCGCTCTTGCCGGACCCCCTCGGATAACCGAAACGGACCTCCTAGCCTCTCCGCCCTCATAATCCCACCACATCTCTACCCCAGGACCCCCACCGAATTGAGTAACGCGATGTCCGAGTGGTACGACTGTCTCCTCGTGAAGAACAGGACCCTGACAGATCACGAGAGGGAAATCCTGGCCTGTGTCAACGTGAGATCCCTCAGCAACAACGGAGTCGATGTAATGATAGGGCCCACGGACAGTTCCTTCACCAGACCCATGTACATAGAGTTTGCGCACTACCACCATCTCGATGCCCAAGTAGCCATGATTGCGTGCTACGTCGCGTCCAATGTGAAAAGCTTGTACGATTATCCCGGGAGACACGTACAAGTCGCGGCAGCATCCCAGCGATTCGTCCACGCGTTTTGATCAACCGTGAGTTGCAGGGAGGAGAGGACAAGAGTGAGGAAAGGAAAGGCAATCCAAGTCATTAAAAGGGAAGCATAAAAGTATACCGTGCACAGTCATCCTTGGAACAACCAAGCCCCTCGAGATTTACGTCACCGCGATCTAACAACAGCCGAGACCTACTGTGAATATGTGCTTATGCTACGGGTTATGGGTTGTTATCGCTGGAAATGACATTAAAGAAATGATTCCCTTCCACTGTTCTGTGTCTTGTGTCCTATCCCACCTGCCCCGTGCATAAGGGCACGCTGAAATCTAGCTAAGGGAATAGGTGTCATAGATAACAACATAGTTCATTGGTGCTAGTTACAACACAGACAACAGGTGATAGATCAGATTGGAATATGTGGGGGTAACAGCGAAAATCCATGCGCTACAACATAGGGCCTGTGATATGAAACACACACAACTGCGAACCCGAACCGTACTCTCGGTGCAACATGTACAGTGGATATAAAAAGTCTGCACACCCCTGTTGAAATGCCAGGTTTTCGTGATGCAAAAGAATGAGACATAGATAAATTATGTCAGAAATTTGTCCACTTTTAATGTGACCTATAATGTGAACAATTCAATTGAAAAACAAACTGAAATCTTCGAGGTGGAAAAATGAAAAATAAAAACCTTACAATAACTTGGTTGCATAAGTGTGCACACCCACTTATAACTGTGTTCAGAGTTAACCAATCACATTCAAACTCATGTTAAATAGAAGTCATTACATACCTGCCATCATTTAAAGTGACTGATTAATCACAAATAAAGTTCAGCTGTTTTTGTAGGATTTTCCTGACATTTTCTTAGTTGCATCTCAGAGCAAAAGCCATGGTCCGAGGAGAGCTTCCAAAGGATCAGAGGGATTTCATTGTTGAAAGATATCAGTCAGGAGAAGGGTACAAAAAATGTCCAAAGCATTAGATATACCATGGGACACAGTGAAGACAGTCATCATCAAGTGGAGAAAATATGGCAAAGAGACATTACCAAGAACAGGACGTCCCTCCAAAATTGATGAAAAGAGAACTGGTCAGGGAGGCTTCCAAGAGGCCTACAGCAACATTAAAGGAACTGCAGGAATTTCTGGCAAGTTCTGGCTGTGTGCTAAATGTGACAACAATCTCCCGTATTCTTCATATGAATGGGCTATGGGGTAGGGTGGCAAGACAGAAGCCTTTTCTTACAAAGAAAACATCCAAGCCAGCTGAAGTTTGCAAAAACAAACATCAAGTCCCCCAAAAGCACGTGGGAAAATGTGTTATGGTCTGATGAAACCAAGGTTGAACTTTTTGGCCATAATTCCAAAAGGTATGTTTGGTGCAAGAACAACACTGCACATCATCCAAAGAACACCATACCCACAGTGAAGCATGGTGGTGGCAGCATCATGCTTTGGGGCTGTTTTTCTTCAGCTGGAACCGGGGCCGTAGTCAGGGTGGAGGGAATTATGAAAAGTTCCAAATACCAGGCAATTTTGGCACAAAACCTTCAGGCGTCCGTTAGAAAGCTGAAGATGAAGAGGAAGTTCACCTTTCAGCACGACAACGACCCAAAGCACACATCCAAATCCACAAAAGCATGGCTTCACCAGAAGAAGATTTAACGTTTTGGAATGGCCCGGCCAGAGCCCAGACCTGTATCCAATTGAGCATCTGTGGGGTGATCTGAAGAGGGCTGTGCACAGGAGATGTCCTCGCAATCTGACAGATTTGGAGCGCTTTTGCAAAGAAGAGTGGGCAAATATTGCCACATCAAGATGTGCCATGCTAATAGACTCCTACCCAAAATGACTGAGTGCTTTAATAAAATCAAAAGGTGCTTCAACAAAGTATTAGTTTAAGGGTGTGCACACTTATGCAACCAGATTAGATTATTGTGAGTTTTTTATTTTTTCACCTCAAAGATTTCAGTTTTTTTTTCAATTGAATTGTTCACGTTATAGGTCACATTAAAGGTGGAAATAGTTTTGACATGATTTATCTTTGTCTCATTCTTTTACATCACAAGAACCTGGCATTTTAACAGGGGTGTGTAGACTTTTTATATCCACTGTACATATAGATCAAGGCCCTGACTCGTATAATCAGGAAAGGCACAAACGGGTCCGAATAATAATTCCTTAACACGTGTATACAGGTAAGGAATAATTTTATTGAAATATTGGCACTTAAACACATCGACAAGTACATAATGTATTCAATGACATTCCATGCCTATACCACATCCGTATAGTGAAAAAGGGGCACCGCGATGGCCCAGATACTCAAGAACGCTCCGGTGTTGAACCACGCCTATGTGAACACATAAGGCTTCACATCTCCTAGGCGTTCGTAGGGGCCTAACCTAGGCGCTCCGGACGGCAGTCCCTTACAATCAGAGAAACTGTATAGGCGTGGAGTGCACCCGGTTGTTGCATCTAGAGGCAGCTCCAGCCACCCGGGCTCGGTCTTGTCCAGTATCGAAGCCAAATACCTGGCAAACATTACGCCAGTGGTGCCCAGCACGTATCCATGCATGGCAACCGTAGCGGTATGCGGGTACCAAAAGCGTATGTTGAATCTGGTCACGTTGCCCAGGGTCTCAAGCTCACTCTCTGACAGCGAGGCCATTACGGAGCATGCCCTGCACATGGAGCTCAGAGGATACAGCCTGGGTTCCCCCACATGAGTGTCAGAGATCTGGGCGCGCATCTTACCCTCCATTCTCACACGTTCCCCAGATAAAAGTCTCTTGGAATAGCCTACAGTGTGACCGTGCATAGAGACCATAAGCTGGTTCTTGTTAAACCCGGACACCCATGACGAGTTCTTCGTGGTGATACCAACCTCGCGATCCGCATTAGCGGTGGTTATGCTGAGACCTAGGTACACTCCAGGACCTTGGACCGCGAGGTTGAAGGAGATCTTGGTCCTCTGACACGAGACTTTGCCATTATCAACGTACATCTGAGTGCGCTGAATGGCTTTGGCCACCGCAAGACCGCCGAGGCTTTCACAGTTGAGTTTCTTGTCAAAACGCTTAGACGTGTCCGAGATGTCCCGGGGGCGCGACTGGAAGGGTCCCGTCCAGTGCAGGGGAGGATCTAGGCCTATGCCACTTCCCAGACCTCATTCTCAGTACCGGCAGGCAAGGGACCCTGGCATGTAGTCCTGGGAGAGCCCCTGGTGAGCACACAAGGAAACGTATCAGCCCAAGAGTCCTTGGTGTACTTGGCGCAATTATCGGTGTTCATGTAGACTAAAGTAAAGCCCTCTCTGTGCTCTCCCACTGCCCAACCTGACATCATCCATTTGCATTTTCTCACGTTCATCAAGGGGTTGGTAACGTTCATCATCCGTAAGTGAGGCCATCTGCCCATGGCGTCAGTGAGAGTCTCGTGTAGAGGGCCGTGGTCCATGTACAGGCCCCAGGTAGTGGACAAAAGTGAGGCTGATGTCAAGGAAAGTAACCAGGGAAAGAACATGGTGTGATGTGTGTCCTCCTAGCCTACATAGTGTATGCTGTACAAACTAGACTTCGGGCTCGTGTAGTCCTCAGAGTGGGTGTTTGCTTCGAAGTTCACAACCCGGTTATATACACACAGCATACAGACCTTTCTGTTTATTGTCAACCTAGTCCAGGTTCACGGAGCGAAACACTCAACCAAGGTCCACGCGCCCAATCGGTCGGTCTGTGCTCCACTACGGGCCACCGGACCACTACACAGTAGGTCAACGTGAGTCCAAACCGTAACACCAAGTAACAGTGGACCTACCGATGTACCCCCGCCACCTGGACCGTGTATGAGAAGTAATAAATGTTTAACATCGTTTTATTTGAGTTTTCGAAATTACACGTCATCCAAGAAATTCAGAAAAGTTACACAAACATTCAGATTTCTGCTGATTAGAAAATCTGTAAACAATTTAGAAATATATTCTACATCCACAGCATCATTACTCAACATTTTTATCACACAAACATCTGTTACATACGTAAACAAACATAACAGGTGCCCAATTTTAAAGTCTTTGCTGTCAACATTTGAAAATGTCAGAAGTTTATACATGAAGTTGTTTAGAGCCGTTGATTCAACACCGTTTGACAACAATTGCAGCCAATTATCAGGTGTGTCCCTGACCGTTTCCATATGCTTGCTCAGATTATTAAAACGCTTTATACTGACATGGTCTCGGTTATTAAAAGGTCTACAAACATCAATACTGCTCTTGACAGATACTGCTCTTGATAGCTTTGTGGATCAACTGTTTAGATACATGTAAACATGACAACTGAAGTTACCCATCCTGAGACAGCAGACTCTTTGCTTTCGCCGCACCAAGACGCCACTGCGTCGCGTACAGCATCCTCATTAAATTTATCCATGTATTCATCCCTGATCTCACTCAGTCTCTGTGTGATGTTCGGCTCCAACTTGAGCTCATGCAGAAAGTTCTCAGCGGCCACGTGAACATTGGTCAGCGGTGCCTGAAACCCTGATGCATTCAAAGCCTTGGCCAACAACCGTTTCAGTCGCGGTGTTAAAACTGTCTCCGCGATGTCATCATAATGGGTCTCAAAAAAATAATCAGGCGGATCGAGACAAGAATGTCTTGTCTGGCTCGGGTGGGCCACTTCACATCCGATGCATGCTTTGTGGATAATAGCCGCAACAACTTTTTCCAGAATCATACCCAATGTTGCTTTGATAGTCTTTAAAACTTGTGGTGCAAGGCATTTGTCCATTTTCTGATAACTCTTGTCAGCATTTGAAAGGTAAGACAGATTAAGAGGTCCTAGCTGATCACCAAACCAGTCAAGCCAATCGTAGCTTCTTGTTGTGTATGCCTGTGGAATCGAACTTTTGGGGTCCGGGGTACCGTAGAGGTCTACAGCGTTCTCAGCCATTGCATCACACAGCCAGGCCTGAACCTTCGGTTTGCTGTATTCTTGAGACATGTTTCGTAAATTCTTCCAACTGGTTGATAGTCACAGGCGGTCTGTCTGTTTTTATGCTGTGTTGAGGACTGTGTTAGTTTAAGGCGGGGCTTCAACTCCCTCGAGCCAGCGGAGCCCCCACCGGTACCCAGAGTGGCGAACGCGTTTGTTTTCACGCACGTTGTATCACCTGAGGCCAGCAGATACCGTGCCCGTGCTCGTCCACCCTTTAACCCTTGTGTCGTCCCGGGGTCTGAACGACACGCGGACAGCCTGCCCAGCCCTCGCGTCGCCCCGGGGTCAGAAAGACCCACTGTTAGCCTTCCCCTCGCCCTGGGGGCTGTAACGACCCACTGTTAGCCTGCCTGCGCTCCCCTTGCCCTCGGGTCTCTCTGACATGAGCGAGTTGCACGCTCCCCTTGCCCTCGGGTCTCTCTGGCACGAGAGAGTTACTTGCTCCCCTTGCCTTCGGGTCGTTCTTCGGGTCGTTCCAAAGGCTGCCACGCTCGCGTCGCCTTTGGGTCTCTCTGACACGAGCAGCCTGCCCGTTCTCCTTGCCCTAGGGTCTTTCTGATCAACTGTTAGACTGCCACGTTCGCATCGCCCTTATGGGTCTCCCTTACACGAACGAGTTGCCCGCTCCCCTTGCCCTAGGGTCTTTCTGACACATGAGCAGACTGCCACGCTCCCCTTGCCCTCGGGTCTTTCTGACCCACTGTTAGCCTGCCACGCACGCATCGCCCTTGGGTCTCTCTGACACGAGCGAGCTGCCCGATCCCCTTGCCCTAGGGTCTTTCTGACCCCCTGTTAGCCTGCCACGCTTGCATCGCGTTTTGGGTCTTTCTGACACGAGCAGCCTGCCCTTTCCCCTTGCCCTAGGGTCTTTCTGACCCACTGTTAGACTGCCACGCTCGCATCGCCCATGTAACACGAGCGAGCTGCCTGCTCCCCTTGCCCTCGGGTCTTTCTGACATGAGCGAGCTGCCCGCTCCCCTTGCCCTTGGGTCTTTCTGACCCACCGTTTGGGGGGTTTGCCGATTGGGGGTTTACAGAAGAAGGGATGATCTGACCCGCAGGACACGGGGTGTGTGCAGAATGCCATGGCGACACAAGAGTAATTAGATATGGAGCAGTATTCTGATTTCAACTGGTTAAAATTATTAAATATTAATAAATTAAATATTAAAACAATTAAATTAAATATTTTGAAACAATTTAGGGCAGTAGTACTGTTAGAGTATACTGAATATTTATTGAGCACCCTTCTAAGATGTGTTATTTTCCTGATGATCACTCCACTTGTATCAATAAAACATATGCTAACCAGCAGACAATAGTTTGTGTTAATAATGCCTTTATTTACATGATTATTCACTATTTCACTAAAGATGGTGAAAAATAATGAATTCCGATTCTTGCATATTTAATAATGGACAAATACGATCAGTGAAAAACACCTTTATGAAGGTTATGTTGAGCTTGTTCAGCTAATTACTGTTTACGTGCACAGCCATTTTTGTTTTCATTCCACTGAATTCTGAGACCAAATGTCTCTGCGATCAAAGATGGTTGAACAAGACGATTCACCAATCTGACCGGAAGTTCAAATCTTGATTACCTTCCTGTCTCTGAGTCACTCATCTTGTCACCTGTATCTGACTTTGTTTGATAAACAATCTTTAGCAGACAAGTTGCAAATCGTCAAATACCACATGCGCGACAGACCAGACATCATGTAATGTCAAGTTGATCAGTCTTTTTTCTTTACCGGAAGGCAAGTAAGATAGGTAAAACTCTCTAGTCTGTCGTTTGCAACATTAATAAAGATGAAATATAATGCAATTGAACAAAATAGCAAGGTAGATGATAATTGGGAACAGGGTTGTGTTTATTAACTACGTTGGAAATATCAGAAATGGTAATTAATGACATGCTATTTAACATTTTATGTCGCTAATAATTACAAAACATTGACAACTTAATAAAGTTATTATTTGGTATACAAGAAGATATTTTTCGAAACTGCTGCTGACCAGAGGCCTTTTTTGCTGGCCTAGTGATGTCAGAACCCAAAAATTATATTTTAAAAATTTAATATATATTTACATTAATGCTAGATGTATTTTACAAAGTTCGTTCTCATCAGTTTACTGACATAGTTTCATTGCTTTTCTCTCCCTCGGTTGTGCTGTTTCCAGTGCATCTCAGATAAATCAGAGCTTTTATCCAATCAGATTTTCCACATGTGCTGTCTCCGGGTGAAAATCTATCCTGAGGCCTATAGAATTTCGAGTGAATCCCATCTTCTGTTGAAGCAAATGGGGAGGAGGTTGTTGATTGTCATATCTTCAACCAAGCTTTCTAGCTTGCCTAGTTGCCTACGTGCGCATTTTTCAGGTGGTGTGATCGGAGAGCCAGCTACCTAACTGAGATAAATCTAGTTAGGACGTAATGTCGGAACATCTAAGATTTATTTAAACGTTCTTTAGTGACGTTTAGATTGTTAGATGTAGTGCTTTGCGTTAGATTTTTTGTTTAGATTTGTACTGAGCCCTGTTGTCTTTTTAACGCACAATGGAGGAGAAGAAATGCATTTGGTGGCGGATTTACTGGCAAAGCCTTTTTCGAGAAAACATGGAAATTGTGAGGAAGGGTCGACCAAACCCCCAACTAGCAACCGTTCAGGGTAAGGATGTATGTTTTGAGAAAACATGGAAATTGCGAGGAACCAACCCCCCACCTTGCAGCCCTGTCTCAGTCAGGGAAAGGATTTGTGTGGCACTTTCAATCGATCAACTATGAAAAGTATACCTGGCTTACAGCGTAGAAGGAACATTATTGTTGTGAGTACGTTCTTATTTCTTTGGTACCTGTAATGTCGTTGATTTGGGCTTTGCGATGTCTACTTGTGTTGCTGCGTCCTGTCATACTGCATAAATGGTACTGTACATCCTTGATGGTTTCATTCGCCATGTATTCATGTTTCTGTAATTACTAGTGTTGTAAGCCTCTTGTTAAATCACTTTATTCCACTGTCACTGTGAATATGGGATGGTTACGTCGAATGACAATAGCCCATAGGATTAGGCAGCCATACATGCTAGGAATATTAGCTTTGCGTCCATCGTGCTGAAGTTACTAATCGTTATTGGTAAGGATAAAGTGCCCCACTTTGGAAATCAAATGCCCGTCCAACACGTTTGTTTTGGTTACTGACCTATATCTACTTGACTGGTAACCAGGTTAGGACTGTAACCAGCTAATAGTTCATTTTAACCAGCAAGGTAGTAGATAAATGTAGCTGCCATGTACAAAAGTTGTCCAGCGGCTAATGACTTTCAAGAGGGGATGATTACTTTGTCATTTAAATTACGCTATATGGGCTTAGAAAATACACTGACATGCAGATATAGGGGTGTACTATATTGATTCCAGTTAGAAAACATTTAGGTTCGATTTCGAACTGCAAAATTGAAGACGAGTTTGGGATTCTGTGGTTAAGTAATCGTACGTCATTGATTGTGGCCTGCTGTTACCACCTCCACGATATCCATGCAAATGATAGTGTACGGTTCATGTAATGGAGTTGGCATTAAACGAATTGCACTAATAAATCCATTCAAAACAACTACACCGCTGTTTACTTGCAGGCCTATTATTTATTTAACTTCAGTAGCAACAGTAACACTCTACATTAGAGATTAGTCAGCAACACAACACTTCTGATTTTCACGTTGCCATCAAAATAAAGGTCTTTGGTGTGTCTATAATTTGTATTGTGTAGGCTACCTTTTCAAAGAAAAAACTATGTGGGGGAAATGATAAATGAAACAAAATTACAATTTCAATAATACACTAAATAGGTTAAAGAATATTATAAGGTGGATCACACTGAGAAATTGTTAGAGCTTATGTAAGGTAATGTAGAGAACATGATCTAATATAAAAAAAATCCTATTTTGATGTTATTGTTTTTAATTTGCTTGTGCTCATTTGCTTTGGAGCTTGATTGTGTAATATATCCAACCACACTAGACGTGTTCACACGGCACCTTAGCCTAGGGCTAAGCAAGTGCTCACACTTGCATATTTGGAAGTGGGAAAGCACCACCCTTAGCCTAGGGCTAGCTGGCCATGCTCTGGAGTAGGGTTAGCCCAGACTTTTCAGGGCTAGCCCCAGAAAAACGGTGACAAAATAACCAGTGTGAAACGGGGTCAAGAACAAGAACGTTTATGGTCCAATCACAAAACCTGTCCTTTCACTTAATTTACATACGCTTGTGATGCGCACCGTTACCAACAGCCTTGTCTGTTTTGGTCCTTTCACTCTGCAAAATGTTGTCGTTTCATTACACCTGGTAAATCTTAGCAAAGTAGTTATTGCAGCTTGCTTTGGATGTAAATCCAGCAAATATGTTGAAAGAATGAAGGTTGTTTAACGTTTTTCTCTTTCTTTGTGTAGTTGTTCAAGCAAATTCTGACAGGGTGGGCATCTTGATCAGTCGATGTCATGAAGTTGTTAATTGTATCGTGGTAGCGTAACATTAATCGTGTGTCAGTGATGTAGGCTACTGTAACATTATTTGCATGCCAGAAAGAACGAAACATTTGCAGGTTTTTATAGTATGTAAAATGGTATTGTCGTATTTGTCCTTTAGCCCAGGGCTAAGGAACAGAAGTGAATCCTTAGCCTAGGTTTAAGCCTTAGCCCATGGTTAACAAATTCTCATTTGAACGCAAGCTAAGCTGACCTGGGGCCAGTCTTAGCCTGGGACAATGCTGTGTGTGAAGGCCTTATATTTTCCATCCCTCTACTGTAATGTACAAGTGATACCTTTTGTGGAAAAACTCTTCAATACCGCAGTGAATGTGTTGTACGAAATACTCAGGAGAGTTTGTAAAATTACAAATATAATGTGAAATCATGGGGCACTGTGCTACATCCCGCAATACTATATACAGTGGATATAGAAAGTCTACACCCCCTGTTAAAATGCCAGGTTTTTGTGATGTAAAAGAATGAGACAAAGATAAATCATGTCAAAACTTTTTCCACCTTTAATGTGACCTACAACGTGAACAATTCAATTGAAAAACAAACTGAAAACTTTGAGGGGGAAAAATAAAAAACTCACAATAACCTGGTTGCATAAGTGTGCACACCCTTAAACTAATACTTTGTTGAAGCACCTTTTGATTTTATTACAGTACTCAGTGTTTTTGGGTAGGAGTCTATTAGCATGGCACATCTTGATGTGGCAATATTTGCCCACTCTTCTTTGCAAAAGCGCTCCAAATCTGTCAGATTGCGAGGACATCTCCTGTGCACAGCCCTCTTCAGATCACCCCACAGATGTTCAATTGTATTCAGGTCTGGGCTCTGGCTGGGCCATTCCAAAATGTTAATCTTCTTCTGGTGAAGCCCTGCTTTTGTGGATTTGGATGTGTGCTTTGGGTCGTTGTCGTGCTGAAAGGTGAACTTTCTCTTCATCTTCAGCTTTCTAACAGACGCCTGAAGGTTTTGTGCCAAAATCGCCTGGTATTTGGAACTGTTCATAATTCCCTCCACCCTGACTAAGGCCCTGGTTCCAGCTGTAGAAAAACAGCCCCAAAGCATGATGCTGCCAC
>JACXGI010009714.1:0-29555 GCA_016801175.1 Esox masquinongy
ATCTTGGTGTTCTAATAGACTCAGACCTCACATTTAACAGTCATATCAAAGCGGTCACCAAAACAGCATTCTATCATCTAAAAAATATAGCCAGAATCAAAGGCTTGGTTTCCCAAAAAGACCAAGAGAAGCTCATCCATGCTTTTATCTCTAGTAGGGTTGACTACTGTAATGGCCTCTTAACTGGACTCCCAAAAAACACTTTAAAACAGCTGCAGCTCATTCAGAATGCTGCTGCTAGAATGTTAACCAGGACCAAGAGAACAGAGCACATCACTCCGGTTCTTAAATCTTTACATTGGCTTCCAGTCAGTTACAGAATAAATTTCAAAGTGGTGCTTTTAGTTTATAAATCTCTGACTGGTTTAGGCCCCGAATACATTTCTGATATGTTTGAAGAATATAAACTGAGCAGGGCTCTTAGATCCATGAACACTGGTCAGCAAGTAGAGCCCAGAGCCCAAACTAAACATGGAGAAGCTGCGTTTAGCACTTATGCTGTACACAACTGGAATAAACTACCAGAAGATCTTAGACGTGCCCCAAACGTGTCCATTTTTAAATCCAGGTTAAAAACACTACTCTTTTCACGTGCTTACGACTGAGCACTTAAACTTAACCAGACTGTTTAGCCTTATAGCTTCCTATGTTTTTATCTCATTTCTAATCTTTTTTTTAATCTTTATGTTTTCTTATTGTATTTCTATTATTATGATGTTTTCATTTGTTTTGATGTTTTAATTTGAGTATTTGTTTTTATGTCATTGTATTTTTATATATTTTATATTTTATTTTTCTTTGTAAAGCACATTGAATTGCTTCGATGTATGAATTGTGCTATATAAATAAACTTGCTTGCTAAACTATGTTTTCTCTAAAATAGGTTTCATGTTTTTGTTGAACTAGCTATTTATATGTAAAGTGTGAACCCAGCATGACCCCCTTGGTAAAATAATAGTTAAAAAAAAGGAATTGTGGTTTTAGTACTGAGGTTTAAGCATGCATATAAGAACATAGAACATAAGTACACAGAACACTTCTAGACAGGCTGGAAAATTGGGTAGGACTCTCCGGGACAGTCCTTAATTGGTACAGATCTTATTTAGATGGCCAGAGTTACTTTGTCACCATTGGCAATCATGACTCTGATAGGGTGGCTATGACATGCGGAGTTCCCCAGGGATCAGTTCTCGGACCGCTTCTGTTCAAACTCCAAATTCTACAAAACAACAACATTAACTACCATAGCTATGCGGATGATACTCAAATATATATGGCTCTCGAACCATATGACAACAGCCCAATAGACTCACTGAGTCACTGTATAGAGCAAATAAATACCTGGATGAACCAACATTTTCTACAATTAACTAAAACAGATTGTGTTTGGCAGCAAAAATAAGAAAACTAGTATTAGTAAAGAGATGGATTCTCAGGCCTTAAAAACCAGGGACCAAGTGCATAATCTAGGTGTTCTGAAAGACTCAGATCTCAGGTTAAACAGTCATATCAAATTGGTCACCAAAACAGCATTCTATCATCTTCAAAATATAGCCAGAATCAAGGGCTTGGTGTCCCAGGAAGACCAAGAGAAAGATCATCCATGCTTTTATCTCTAGTAGGGTTTACTTCTGTAAGGGCCTCTTAACTGCACTCCCCAAAAAGACTATAAAACAGCTACAGCGCATTCAGAATGCTGCTGCTAGAATGTTAACCAGGACTAAGTGAACAGAGCACATCACTCCAGTTCTTAGATCTTTGCACTGGCTTCCAGTCAGTTACAGAATACAGTTGTGCTCAAAAGTTTACATACCCTTGAAGAATTGGTAATATATGTACCATTTGTACCAAAACATGGTAATATATGTACCAAAACATGGCAACAAAGAAAAAAAATGAACTGACCCCTGTTCAAAAGTCTGCATACCCTTAGTTCTTAATACTGTGTATTGCCCCCTTTAGCATCAATGACAGTGTGCAGTCTTTTGTAATAGTTGTCTATGAGGCCTCTTGCAGGTGGTACAGCTGCCCATTCGTCTTGGCAAAATGCCTCCACATCATGCAAATATTTGAGATCTCCCCAGAGTGGCTCGATGATATTAAGGTCAGGAGACTGTGATGGCCACTCCAGAACCTTCAACTATTTCTGCTGTAACCACTGGAGGGTCAACTTGGCCTTGTGCTTTGGGTCATTGTCGTGCTGGAAAGTCCAAGAGCATCCCATGCACAGGTTTCATGCAGAATAATGTAAATTGTCTGCCAGTATTTTCCGATAACATGCTGCATTCATCTTGCCATTAATTTTCACAAGATTCCCCGTGCCTTTAGAGCTCACACACCCCCAAAACATCAGTAAGCCACCACCATGCTTCACAGTGGAGATGGTACTCTGTTCACTATAGGCCTTGTTTACCCCTCTCCAAACATGGCGCTTATGGTTGTGACCATAAAGCTCTATTTTGGTCTTGTCACTCCAAATTACAGTGTTGTCAGGCATATTGTAACCAGGCTTTTTTGTGGAATGGGCCCAGTAAAGGCTTCTTTCTGGCAGCTCGACCATGCAGTTCATTTTTGTTCAAGTATTGTCATATTGTGCTCCTTGAAACAACCACACCGTCTTTTTCCAGAGCAGCATGTGTTTCTCCTGAGGTTACCTATGGGTTTTTCTTTGTATCCTGAACAATTCTTCTGGCAGTTTTGGCTGAAATCTTTCTTGGTCTACCTGACCTTGGCTTGGTATCAAGAGATCCCCGAATTTTCCACTTAATAAGTGATTGAACAGTACTGACTGGCATTTGGATATCTTTTTATATCCTTTTCCATCTTTATAAAGTTCCATTACCTTGTTACGCAGGTCTTTTGACAGTTCTTTTCTGTTCCCCATAGCTCAGTATCTAGCCTGCTCAGTGCATCCACATGAGAGCTAACAAACTCATTGACTATACACAGACACTAACTGCAATTTAAAAGCCACACGTGTGGGAAATTCACCTTTAATTGCCATTTTCACCTGTGCGTGTCACCTTGTGTGTCTGTAACAAGGCCAAACATTCAAGGGTATGTAAACTTTTGATCAGGGCCATTTGGGTGATTTCTGTTAACATTATGATTTTAGAAGGAGCCAAACAACTATGTGATCATAAATAGATTCATATGATCACTATCCATAAATAAAATACCGTTTTTTTGCATGATCAGTCATATTTTCAAAATCAATGCCAAAATTTCACAATTTCTGCCAGGGTATGCAAATTTAGGAGCACAACTGTAGATTTTAAAGTGCTGCTTCGGTCTATAAATCACTGAATGGTTTAGGTCCCAAATACATTTCTGATATGTTTGAAGATTATAAACTGAGCAGGGCTCTTAGATCCATGAACTCAGGTCAGCTAGTAGAGCCCAGAGACCAAACTAAACATGGCAAAGCTGCGTTTAGCAGTTATGCTGCACACAGCTGGAATAAACTACCAGACGACCTTAGACGTGCCCCAAACGTATCAATTTTTATAACCAGGTTAAAAACACTTCTCTTTTCACACGCCTATGACGGAGCTTTTAAACTTAAACACACTGTTAGCCTTACAGCTTTTTTAGTTTCCTCATGGAATCTACTATGGAATCTACCAGTTATGTTTTTATTTTGTTTTCATTCTATTTCTATTTTTTCATTCTATGTGTTATTATTATGATGTTTTTATTTTATTGTTTTTTTTTTTAATTTCTTTGTAAAGCACACTGAATTGCTTCTATTAATTGTGTTAAATAAATAAACTTGCCTGCTTGCTTGCTTGCTTACTTGCTTGCTACATCACCATAATCTAGTACTGACATAAAAGTGGCTTGTACAAATTCCATCTATGCTTAGAGACATGATTTGTTTCTATAAAAGAAACCAGTTCTAATCTTTTGCTTCTTGTGTTTTAAAAAATTAGATTTTCATCTAACCAAATTTCTGTGACAGAACCTTAAATGGTAATAGTGTTAAAATCATCTAAATGTTGATCTCCAAAGGGATTTTGAAGTATGCAAATGCTTGAGGAAAAGATTGGGCAGCAGCATGTCATCAGCATAAAAATTTGATTAAACCTTATCAGTTACAAATCTATTTCTTCATCAAAATAGAATAATCAAAAGCCTTTGACTGGTCAATAAACCATCATACAATTTGATTTTTCTTCCAGAGCTTTGGCAACATCATTTGCAACCTATGTTGTAGCAGTAATAGTACTCTGCCCTGGTCTAAAACCAAATTGATATTTGTGAATGCAAAAAACAAAAAGATTATGTATTTGATAAAGTCTATACTGTACCTCATCAGCGTGTTACTGCTCCATCACCCAGAGCTCTTATCAGTGCCTCTGATCATCCTTTACTCACTTAAAATATTGATTGTAACGTTCTTGATTTAGCGAGGATGCAGGACACAGGCACAGTGCTGCCCACAGACCGGACCTGGAAGAAGGCAGGGCTCCGCCTCAGGACGGGAGCGGGGAGCATGCGGAGGCTCTGCCCCCGGACGGGAGTGGGGTGCCAGAGCAGGTGGAAACTCCGCCTGTGGACGGGAGCGGGGACCGTTAGCAGGGACCAGGATCAGGAGCATGGAAAGGCCCCGTCTGGGCACGTGGACCGGGAGTGGGAGCAGGTCGTTGCCCCGTTTGTGGATGTGGTTGATGCAGCTCGTCCTTGAACCCCTGCGGTGGTTAAGGCAGTTTATCCTGCAGCCCCTCCGGTAACAATGCAGTTATTTTGAAATAGTTAAAACTTGTTAAACAAAATGTGCTCAAGCAATCAAGAAAAACTGTAATATCCATACATTTTTACTGAGCCAGTTCACAGATCAATACATCCATTATGCTTTGCTAGCCACATGTTGATCCAGGGGTGCTTAATAATGCCTGTTCATCTCTAGTGCTCTAACACATTATAACACTGATATCATTCCTAAACTTCGGAAAACCACTTATGTGCTGCCACTACATAAAGGGTGGGGATCCAAGGCACATAGAAACATGCCAAAATTGTCATGCTTTGCTAAAATTCAAGATTCATTTGTAAATATCCAATAGCGCTTTTTATTCAACAGTTATGCATTATTGCCCTGGAAAAGGCTTTGATACAGTTCCTCATTCCAACTTCCTGAAAAACCTATGTCACTGGACTTTGTCACGGATACTTGTGATTTCAGAATTACTTTAGAACTCAGGCTATTGTAACAGATGGGGTCAAATCTGTATTTCATGTTGTTCAAAAAGGAGTTCTCCAGGGTTCAATAGACATTACTGTTCACTGCTAGTCTTGCACAAGCATCTGCACATAAAATATGTTCCTTTTACATATACAGTAACTTGGAATTTGGGTAAACTATAAGGTGCCTCTTAAAACACATTGCATTGAATTGCATCTCTGCGTTTTATTACCGGTGTGAAGTTTTTTAAACATTATTTTCTCTTTTTTTAGCTTTGTATTTTTAATAAAAACACATGTGCATGTGCTGTACCTAAACAAAAGGAGAAAGACAATTGAATGTATAAGTGAATAAAAAATTTATGTAATTTGTTTCTTTTGTTTTTATTATCTTGTGAGAGAAGGGGAGGACAGAATCAGACAAACAAATGGCAGGGCCTATTTGACATTCTGGCCACATTTAAGCTGAGATAAAGCACAATACAGTTTGTGGGGGGAACGAAGAGTGAGAATGAGAGGAAGAAGCATGCAAGGTAGAGAATAAACAAGTGAGGATAATTGAACAATAGAAGGGAGAACAATGATGTCCAGAGCAAGGCAGATTCATGAAGTCATTACCCTCAATTTGTCTGAGACACTAACACCTATAAATCCACAGACAGACAGACAAACAGACCAATATCTGAAATCAAAATACATTTAAAAGTAAAGAGGGAAAGAGTAGATTACGCTGTTCTCTCCTGTGCTATTCTTCATTGTAAGCAGCTTGTTGACCTTTCCAGTCATGCCTGTAGGTGTAGTTTTGCTTCTGCAGCTGTGTCTGCAGTAATTTAGGTGGGTACTCAGGCACAGAGCAGCGAGGAGAGAGGAAGGGAGAGAGGAGCAACAGGAGGGTTGAGTATCCATCTGTCTTTGTAGCTTGGGGCAGTTCGGCTAGGAGAATGACCACTTCCAAATGATTACCTCTCATAAACATGTGTTTTATATCGCCCCAGATTTACTGGCAGTTTATTGGAGCAGTTATTGGAGAACCAGCTCAGAGCCACCAGGGCTCGAGGTGATACTACTGTTTAAAGCTAGTTCAACCAGCAATGGAGTAGTGGAAGCTATACAAGGATAATTCACACTAGTATTGCTTCTTTAAGAAGTGAAATACATCATCAGAACAACAACAAAAAATATGCAACTTATGATACTGCAGGACTAGTTCTGAGATTAATGTTTAAAGGCCTTTAATGCCACATGGTTCTCCTTGAAAACAGAAGAAAGGAAAAACAGGGGACAGGACTACTCTTAGCCTGTCATGCATGATCAACTACCATTAACTAGGAGTATGGAGAAGACAAAGGGATTTAGGGAGGGTTTGGAATGATGTTTTAAAATGCATGTGCCTTGTCACATTTATTTGACTCATCCTTCATAACATACATACACCATTTCTATCATGTAAATCAAGGGCTCCTCACCAAGTATGATTGCTTTAGCCACACAGGTAATTTACTGAATTCTTTCTTGGAAAACTGTAGCACACATTTGTTTTATCATGAAGGGTGTCTCAGTTACTCAATGACTCTCATCAATCTTCATGTCCTTGTAATACTTAGGTAAAGAGTTGAAATATAATTAAGGTCATGTATTTAGGTCATGTCAGAAAAGTTAAGCTAATGTCAAGGAAATGTGTTTATGTTAACTAAAGTACCCATTTATTCACTTCTACTTCCTTAGTGTGCATATGCATCATTATCCTCCTTTTCCTCTATGCAAATATCCCAAGATTCCTTACTCATTCCCATTCTATCCTCCAGTATCATTTTAAAGACAGACAGCTTTTCATTGGGATCAGATGTTTTTCACCCTCCAGAAAGTGGTTCCTTTTTGACAGAGGGTGGCGGCCTCACTTTATTAGTCATATAAAAGGCCTCTTAAGTGTCAACATTCAGGCAAAATATGGTCACATCTGTACATTCAATTTGAGTGGTATAGAAATAATTACAATGAGAGATAATGTAGTGCTAAGCCAAATTCTTCTGAATTACATAGATAAGCCAGTTTTACTTATTTTACCAGTCAGATTTGCAAAATATTTTATGTAAAGACATCTGATGTGATTGGTCCAAATAGTGATTAGTGAAAAAAATTTATCAGAATTGGTATGTGTAAACACAGGTAATAAGACAATAAAAGTGCTTATCTGAGAACAAAATGAACTGTACTGAATGGCACCAAGAGAGGACGCTTTACCTGCTGATTAGCCGTCCCCATCAATCACTTTTTTAAATAAACTTTCTACCCTTTCTGCTTAAATATTGGTTCATCAGTGTACCCTGTCCAAGCTGTGGTGAGCAGAGAATAGCAGATGAGAGAGAGTGAGGAAGACAAAAGGAAAGATTATTATTTGCATTGTGCTGTTAAGGTACAATGTGATTCATGAAATAGAGTCTTTGCATATTGCAGCATGTTGGAAATGTATTTTCTCCTTTAAAGAACCCCCCCTCAAAACAAACAGAACGTGATTGCCACTTATTTCTAGTTGAAGGACCAAAAACAGATTTTCATCTGGAACTTGGCCCTCATTACCATACAAATGAATATGATGACAGATAATGAATATATGCCTATTGATGCTTCACAGCCAACACACGAAAGATCAAGTTAAGAAGGATAAAAAAGAAAGCCAACATGTTTGCTAGAATGGCTAGATAGGTATTAGCATACAGAGAGAGATGGAGAGGAACTGAGTAAGGGAGAGATGGTTCTTTGAAACTAGTCTGAGGGAGAGAGGGTGAAAGAGAAAGAGAGGCAGTGAGATAATGGTGGGGAAAAAGAGAAGGAGTGAGAGCAGATGACAGTCAAGGTCATTGTTAGATATAGATAAAGAAGTGTTTCTTTGGCTCTCTTCCTCTGCAAGTCATCATCTCACAGTTTAAAACCCTACACCCTCTGGCTGGTGTGTCCTCAGTCTCTCATCCCACCCCAGTGTTTCATCTCTTTGGCTAGAAAATATGTTTCAACTCCAAATAAATGTAAAAAAATGAAGCTGTACCAGGGCTGTCAAAGTTAAGGCGTGCAATTATTTAAAATGTGTAATGCAATTAAATGCTTAACATTATATATAACTTGTTACAGGAATACTTAAAATTCTCAGTACAAACATTATACACTGCTCAAAAAAATTAAGGGAACACATAATAATCACAATATAGCACCAAGTCAATTAAGCATGACTGGTTTGGCGGTGGGTCAGTGATGGTCTGGGGAGGCATATCCTTGGAGGGTTGCACAGACCTCCACGTGCTAGCCAACGTAACCCTGACTGCTGTTAGGTACCGGGATGAACTCCTCACACCCATCGTCAGACCTTATGCTGGAGCGGTGGGCCCTGGGTTCCTCCTGGTACAGGACATTCCCGGCCTCATGTGGCCAGTTCCTGGATGACGAAGGCATTGATGCCATTGACAGGCCCTCACCTTCCCCAGAAGACCAGAATCCAACTGAGAACCTCTGGGATGTTATGTATCGGTGCATCCGACACCACCAAGTAGCGCCACAGACTGTCCATAAGCTCACTGATGCCCTGATCCAGGTCTGGGAGGAGGTCCCCCAGGACACCATCCGTTGTCTCATCAGGGGCATACCCAGACGTTGTCGGGAGTGCATACAGGCACGTGGGGGCCATACACACTACTGAGTCACATTATGAGTTGCCATGATAAAATTCATGCAAGTTGGAATGGCCTACAATTTCAGTTGATTACTTTGATTTTCATTGTGAGTTAGAATCCGGCCCTAAATTGGTTGGCGATTTTGTTTTCCATTGACCATTGTAACGTAATTTTGTTCTCAATGAATAACACAATGTACAGCAAAGATTTTCATCTTTAATATATTTCGTCGAGACCCAATGTGTGATTCAAGTTTTCTCTTAATTTTTTGAGCAGTGTATATTTTTGCACCAAAACAGGTGACATTGATTCACAATCGCTTATGCTTCCTAACTGGACAGATTGATATCCCTGAAGTTTAATTGACTTGGTGCTATACTGTCATGATTACGTGTTCCCTTAATTTTTTTGAGCAGTGTAATAATAGCTAGAAGATATAACCTTGAAGAAAAAATAGGTGTTCCTTAATCACTACTGGTAGCTCACTGCCCATGTATCACTCAATTGCAAAACAATTCTGAAGTACATGCAATTTCTTTTGTTCCACCAAAAATATCATAAATCCCACAAGTCAGCAGGCAGGGTTGCGCAATCCGTAATCAATCAGCAGTTGTACTTGTTACACTGAAAGTAATAGAGCGTGCATGAAGCAGTAGTAAGGTAGTAGTCAAACCCTTTTGTAGGAATCTATTAATTCTGGTTCCAATCTGGGTCAGTGGATGGATTTAAATAATTAAGCCGAATAGCTGTCTGTACTTTAAGATAAATAAATTCAGTATGACGTTTTCATGAGGTAAGATAATGCACAGATTGACAAAACATGCCTGGTGCTTCTACAAATGCTACTGTCCAAGTTGTGGTTGCTAGTCCAAAAAACATGTAATATCTTTAATTCTAGTCAATTCTTTACTGCATTTGCATGGGAAGAAATTCCAGCAGCTGATGTTGCAGCTTGTAAGAGTACACCCACTCATTATCAAGTCCCTAAAATGTTATCAAAACTGCAAAGCACTTTTACCTTACAGTACAGGCGTACAGTATATCGTAAGTACATCATTTTGTTCTATTATTTGTATATAATGATGGTAGCAGTAAGTTGTAGATTTAACAGTCCTACACATTCCTCTTTTTCTAGAAGCACAATTAATAAGCCAGATTTCATATTAAAAGAAAAAAATCTGTTTTGATCAAATCATTGAAATGGTTGAGGTGGTTTTGCTTTTAATATTTGTAAATATTTAGGTTAACAATCCTAAAAGAAAATCCAACAATAAAAATACATTTGTGAGGTAACACAATGTGACACATTTTATAGGCCACCATTTAAATAAGATTAGGAACTCTTATTTGACTATGTATATTGCCAGAAAGTGCAGTACTTTCTTTTGTACATTAAGTACCTAGGAAATAGTTGCAGGGGAGAGGAGAAGAATATCCCCAATCGAAAGCAAAAATAAAAGTAGCTTGCAACAGGCCTACACCTTTGCTGATAGTGAATCATTCTAGTGTCCAGCAGAGCTTATTAACAGATCTATGTTTGTTCAAAGGTAGATTCACATTCAATCAGGCCAAATCTCTCTAGGCACTTCTTTTCCCCTATCCTCACTACCAAATTTCTCCTCTCTTACCTTCTCTCATCTGTCCCGTTCTTTTCTCTTTTGTCTTCTCTGGTATTTTAGACACAGTAATGGAATTTGAGGAAGAAGGGGTGGGCTAGGGAACACAGATGTCTCTCCTGATCAGCTGTGCAATCAGACGGCAACTCCACTTCAATCCCAACAAATGACTGTTAATGTCCTGCTGCTCCCTGTTAATTGCATTTCGCTGCAATTTAGACAAGAGTCACAGTGAGTGACATTTACTGTGACAGTTAACATCAAAAAGGCTCATGAAGTGTAGTGCAGTTCAGCCTTTCTCAATCCCAAGTCTGTGGACCGGTGTCTGCCTGTTCATAGCAAATCCCTAAAGAAAAAGGTGTTTGAATTGACACTTCCTTCATAGAACCAGAGTTTCACGAGTAGGTACCATCAATTTTCCCTATTTATCAGTTTTAATATCATTGTAATTCATTTCTGTCACTACAAACTATAGACCTCAGTCTCTCAGATAAATTTGGTTGACCTACTTTTAAAAAACAGTGTGATTTGGGTTTAAAATTCTGTGTGTAGCTTAAAGATCCCCAAAAAAAACATCTCTTACTTCTGTTTTCAATAGCCCCAGTGTCCAAAATAGAAAATAAAATTGATTGATGGACACGTTGTCACGGTGAATGGCAGATAGGACACAAGACACAGAGCAGTGGAAGGGAATCATTCCTTTTACTTTCCAGCAACAAAATGAGAGGTACACCCACAAACTGTAGCACGACTAGCATAAACAATGACCGACAAACTAAAGTAAAACAGGAGCAACTTAAATAGGGTCCCCAATCAGAGACAACAAGGTGCAGCTGCCTGTGACTGGGGAGAACAGAAAATAATAGAGCAGAGATGCCTAGAGGCATCCCCATGGTCAGGCCCTGGCTGTGGCCCCCGGGCGCATAGAGATGCCTAGAGGCACCCCAGCCACGTTATGGCTGTTAAAACTATTAGTGTATTAGGGTAGAAGAGATCATATTCAACAATGAAGTTTTAATAAAAACGTATTATGTATTTTTTGTGGAAGCTGTCCATTGAGGAAAAAAGATATGCTTTGCCAGTCCCTGGCAAAAAAAGGTTTGAGAAACTCTGGTATACTGCAAAATTGTGTGGTGTAGTGTGGTCCAGTGTGCCACACAGCTTGGCTTTGTGTGCTATGGAAAGATTCTGTGTGGGAGATGAAAGAGTAGAAACATTAAACACAGGGAAAGTTATAGGAAAATAGTAAACACACACACACACACACACACATACATACATAAAAACCTAGAACAAAGCAAAGCCACAGAATCACTCACACAAACATACTAGACATTTCAACATGCAGACTGCCTGTGAGGATTGGCAACACCACCTCCTGTTCACGGACTCTTAACACATAGTATATATCCTAAGCCCTCTTCTGTACTCCTTGTTTAGCCATGACTGTGTGGCTGCACAACACCAACTCCATTATCAAGCATGCAGAAGACACCACAGTTGTAAACCTGATAGGCAACAAAGATGCTCAGCGTACAGAGAGGAGGTAAGCACACTGGCACTGGTGTCACACTGGCACTTCCTGCCAAGTCAAATATTCCAACTACTTTGGAACGTGGACAACTTTTTTCATGATCAAACACACACTCATGCACACAGCATCCTGACCAGTTGCTTTAAAGCCTGGTGTGGTAAATGCTGCACACTTGACTGCAAGGTCCTCAAGTGGAATATTTCGTCCAAAATTCATATTTCTCAAAGTTCACTTCCAAAGAGATATTCTAGAAGGCCCATAGAGTCATTTTTTTCAAACAATCCATTATTCAGCTCTGTCCCAGTCTATAATTAGCATTATTAGCATTGTCCAAATTCATGAATGGAAACTTTTCGTACTGCTATCGCAAAGCTGCATTGCAAGCGGAAAATTACTCCAAAACACTTCAAGCTACATTTAGTAATCTGCTGCAGTCTCTTCGATTTTTTAAACTGTACACTGACAAAACAGCTGACGGAATTGGCTGAATATAAACTGGCACTAGCTAACTATTTCCTATAGCCACCATAACCAGCTTCTGTTCTTCAGCAGTGATGTCATCGAGGTGAGCGTGAACTTTAACCTCAACAAGCTATGTGAAGATAGGTGGCTTTGCCTAGCTTTTTAAAATTGCTGCTAGTTTACACATATGCATATTTTTGCTATATTTTTGCTTTATATATTTATTAATTCTTACTACGTAGATGTCGTGTGCCATTTCACAAGAGTTTCATTGTGCAGGATGATGCTGTGTTATTCGATGCATTTGATAGATAATGTCATGATTCGCCGGCACGGCAGTAATGAGACCCAGCCGCAGAGCTCCAGTTTTTGTATTTTTATTCTTTTGCTTCATTTTCCCTTTCTTTTATTTTGCAAACAGGCAGGCAGCCCCCAAACAAGGTAGACAAACAATCAAACAAAAGGTTTGCAAACAAACAGCCAAAACACAATGAGGAAAAAATACCAAGAACTAAACTAAGGAAACTAGACAGAAAAGAACCCGAAACTATGGCAGGCAGGCAGAAGAGATGATAGGCAGGAAGAGGCTAAAACGCAGGTGGGCAGGACAAAGAAAAACGAGCAGGCAGGACAAATAGCAGGACGGCAGGAACATGGATTAAGAAGAAAAGACAAAACTTGCAAAGGAAATGCAGTTAGACACGGAGCAGGACCAAACAAACCATATAACATTGGTTAGGCCAACTGACATAGTGACAAGTGCATGCAAACAATGCTTCCACAAAGACTGAACACAAGAACTGACATATATAGGGTGGGGCTAACAAGGAGCATGTGAAAACAATGAAGACCAATGACAATGGAACCAAACATAGAATGGAACAATGGAACCAAACATAAAACTACTAGAGCCGAAAACCAACAGACATACAGAAAACATGGACCGGACTCACGGAACATGGATCATAAGGAAGGACTGAAGACAAGACCAAACTCTTAACAGAGCACATGAACACAAAGGCCCAATCTCAATGTCCACACTCACAGACTCACGGATTTTGAAGCGCGTTCTCGCTAAGTCTGTGAGGGCTTAGGGCTGTCCCACTGTCAAATCGTCAAGTGTGTGTGGGCTCTCTTGCAGATATTTTGAGCCCTTTATGCACAGTTTTCGTAAGTCCGCATTTCCGCATACTTTGCCTGAGGGAATTGCCCACACTTCATAGTGTTGTGACGTGAAACACTTGGGTTTCCAGGGGAATCCCAGCAAACCCGCCTTGTAAGAGAAGAAAGAAGAACGGTAAACTACACTACATTAACAAGGATTTAAGATGTCACATAGAACACATGAAATCAGAGGAATGCAATCAACTTATTACACACCTAGTTGATTCAACTATTTATTTTAGTTTTTGCTTAACAGTGCTGTTTTGACCAAAAATAGTACATTGATTATTGACAAATATAGATAATTATTAACAATTTCCTCTCGTCCACTCTGTAGGGCAAGAGCCTGCAAGACATATAAATCAGGCAGTCGGTCTATTAAGTGCCTTGGTCGCGAAGAAAGTAAAAACGTAAAATAAAAAGTCCCAAACCCACAATAGTGTGCAACATGTTTCAGCGTCATCAAGGTAACATGATAATGTCCAAAGTGCTGTCCCATTACTATTTATTCCTTTTTGAGCCCTTGCAGCCTCTTGCACTCAATCACTTACCAGGTGACGTCAGGGTTTAGGGTTTAAGGGGGACATTGGGATTGGGCCAAAGTGTACTGAGGGAAACGTGAACAGACAGTGCAGACACATGGAAAGCCTGGACAGAAAGGCAGGGGAGAGATGAGACCTCACAAATACACTTTGAACTTCTGGATTTTCTTTGTTCTTTGTATCAATTTCGACTTCTACCTGCTCTTTTGCCTCCTCATGGATCTTGAGTTAATTGAAATTGATTGCCGCTCTGCAATTGGGAAAATACCTCTGCCTCTCCCGAGTCGTATTGTGGGAGAATCAATGGAGCAACTTCGCCAACGAGACATACTTTTAATACAGAGAATCGTGCCCCACGTTCACTTAGAAGAGGACTAAAGACGAATGCAATTCCATCAAGTTACTCAGTTCAACCTGTGGAGACAAGGCTGATTGTAATCGCCCCCCTTTAGCAGCTCTCCAAGCTTCTATTCGGTCAATTCATCATCTGTGTAGTATGGTTAGAACAAGTAAGGGTATATCCCCCGAAAAATTTTCTTCCTGTTCATATTCAGAGTCAGACATAATATATAAGTATTTTCCTTTCTCTCTCAAGCAAAGAAAGTTTGACTGTCCTAGGTGAATATCAAGGACAAAATAGGTAACTTGCTTTCTAGCTAGCGAATACTGACTTTCGTTTACTGTGTATACACTTACTCTTTTCCCGAACTAACGTGTGGATTGATACAATTGTGAGGAATACTGATTGGTAAACACAGGAAGTACCCGTTTATTTGAAATGAGAATTATATTGCGAAAATTAAAACTTGATTTAGAGGAATACAACATTGTCATGTTCTTTGAGGTGAACTACACTTGTCTTAGTTTGGAGTGTTTTAGAGTAGTTTGTCAATTACAATGCAGCTTTGCGATAGGGGTATGTACAGTTTCCATTCATGAATTTGTACGAATACCGCTAAATACTGACTGTGACAGAGCTGAATAGTGGATTGTTTTAAAAAATGACTCTATGTGCCTGAAGGACCTACTTGGGGTAAGGAGACTGTCACCAAAATATGATTTTTGGACAAACTATCCCTTTAAGACAGTTTGAAACATTATTGGGATTGTGCTCCCACCCACTTTATCAAATTTCTAGTCATATTTTGTAGCATTGTCAAGTTTTGAATCTGCAAGTAAGAATTTTGTGTTGTTTGCATTGTTTATTCTGTAAATATGATTAATTGGATATGTAAACATTTTGATAGAGGTTTCATAGATTTTCATAGATTTAATTAAAATGGTAAGTACTGGAGACTTTCCTGCCAAGTCCATATACAAAAAACGTTTTACTTAGATATGAGGATTGGCTCTGTCTAACAAGGTGTATTTGTGACCTGAATAAATGTGTTACAAAGCAAGCTGAAATAGTAAATGTCATGTTATTGGATCCTCTTGAGTCTGATCATTAGTGATACACAAACATTTACTAGAGATAACTGCTCTCTGGTTGAACCTGACAGAGCTGTGTTGTCTCATGCCTAGTACACTGTGCCAGGTGTTTATTTTAATACTGCCCAGGGGAACTATCTCATACTGCAGTTAAAATCTGGTTATGAGGATTTTTATTTCACTTCCATGAACATTATGGTCCAAAAAATGTTAGACCCACAGGAGAGAGAGTGAGAGTACTAGGTAGGTTGAAAACCCTGACGTAAAACAACATGGAAAAAGACCAACTGCAGTAGTTCAAACAATAAAGGAATGTCTGCAAAGCAAACATGTAGAGTGGGCTATTATAGTAGAGTATTCTGTTATTTGTGCATATGAAATGTCTCCCTCACTCCCTGGCTAATTCCTGCTCTGTAAAGCTGGCAGACAGTCAGGTATACTTCCTCCCCGAGCCCGAGGCTAGCTCCTGGGCATGTCGCAGCTGCCTTAACACTACTGTGTACTGAGGTCTAGAGCCTCCTGGACCACGGCTCTCTGAAGCGGATTGGAGGATACATCAATATTGTAACATGCCAAATTAATTAGAAAATAAAACCAAAAACATTCCTTACCTCAGGACATTGGGACATAAAGGAAAAGGATAACTCTGTTTCTGCGTAAATCATAATAATCATTGACAGGGAATTAACAGGAATAAAATATCTATAAATGTTGGATAATTTATGCAGAAATAAAAAGCAAGTTTTTCTTTATTTCCCAGGACAGTCGCCTGTTGAAGTGTCCTGTGGTAAGGAATGTGTTTGGATTTTCAATTCCCTCAGTTGTGCCGTGATAGCATTTTTGTTTTTAAGTGGTGAGTTTTAGGTACATTTATTTTTATAAAAAATAAATAATTAATAAATACAAAATATTGGCCAAGAGTTTACTTGCCATCTCATGGCCACAAAAAAAGATTCTTTTTGACAGTCAAGTTTGCAATATTTAGCTTTAGAAAATACTCACACATGCACTGAAACTCTTACAAACACATGAATAATGATGCAAAACTTAACACTTCATTATCATTTTTGAGACCCCAAACATCATTGCCATTTAAAACCCTATTTTCCCTTTGGATAACACTAACCCAAACAATCTACTAAATGTTCCTTGTTTTACTATCCTTGCAAGGATATTTAGTCCCCACTAGGATAGTACCTCACAGAGTTTCCTTTCTCTCCCGGGTCTGTAACAGGGGTAGCCCAGCTGAAACTCAGATAATAGAGAGCTGGCCAAGGTACTGATTGCATTAGTGTTCCCCACCATCTTTCTTCCTGCCTGAAGCCAACCTTGAAGAGTTTGTATAGGCAGATCCCACTCTGCCACTGCACCCATCACTAACCATATAGCACCACTATAATGTACTTCCTACTGCTATCCATTTCCAGTGGACATAAGGGTATGTGTGCATGCATGGAAAATACTTTTGTCCCGCTAATAAATGTACTGTTCTACCTACCCACCCTCATCCATTTACAACAGATAGACTATCGGATGGTGTCACAACAGCGGTGACTTTTCCTTCTTATATTGGTTACAGGGTTTCATGCTTAGTCTGACTTTATTACTATGTAATTAATGGTATTACTCTTAATGGCAAAATAAAGACATCAGGAAAAATCCAATGGAGGTTATCTTTAGTCTTTTCTCCCCTATTCCTTTATTTCTTACCACCAAAATAATATCTAACTCCAACTTCCTAATTCCCTCACAATTCTCCTCCCTTTCCTACCCTTGTCTCCCTCCTAGGTTCTCAGTTCACTGCATGCCATCAGGCTAATCCACAGTGACATCACATTACCACCAGCATTCACCACCATTCCCAGCCATCCACAGGCAGTGTTAATTAGGTTTGGATGGGCTAATGCTACATCCACAGAGAAGGAATGCAAACAGCTGTTAGGGAAATAATCTGCACACACACAGGTAGATACACACATCCACATTACAAACACACACACATACAAGCACACAGGAATTGTGGAAAATACAAATGTGTACAATACAGTGGATTCGGAATGTATTCAGAGACCTTCACTTTTTTCCAAATTTTATTAGATTGTAGATTGTATTTTTTTTCCCTATCTAGTCCTAATCAAAAATATTTTTTTAGACATTTTTGGAAATGTATATTAACATATATAGATAGATTGTCACGGTGTACACAGCAAGGGACATAGGATGTCAGGGATGCACGGTAGACTGAGGCCATATTTATTAACACAACTGGATGACCAAAAAAAAACTGAAACAAATGGGGAATAAACTAAAGAATGTGGTGTCTCAGTGAGTGGTTGCAGGAGCAAGCTCAGTGGGCTTTGCAGCTCCGGCATTGCTGCTGTCTCAAAAAGGACACAAACACAGTCTGTCAGCACCTTCTCCCCCGACTGTCTGGGCAGCTTCCCATTCTATTGTCTCTCCTATCACTCCTGATGAGAGGCAGCGTAGGAGGGGTGGGGCTGTTCCTTCCAACTGCCTATAGAAACTTCTGTAAGGCCGCTACTGCTCATCCAGCACGCGCTCTCTCAGTGCACGCTGTCCAACGTCCTTAAAGTCTGTGGCCGATGCGCCCTGCTCGGCCCAAACGGCATACACTGGGAGTGAACGGGGAGGAGTGAACGTGCTAGACAAGGCAAATGCCACTGAAGCGTTACGGGGCACAAACTGTCGGTAGTACCCAGCTAACCCCAGAAAGGTGGCGCGTACCTAGGTCTTCTGATGTGGGCTGTGGGGAGTTTCTTACAGCTCAGGTTTGGGTTGGGGGAAGACCAAACCCTGGCTGATGAGATGCCACAGGTACTTCGCCTCTGATAGCCCCAGTAAGCACTTCTTATAATACTGGTGTATAGTGATTGAAGATAGTGATGAGGGCGGCTTTTCAAAGGTCCTTCAGGACCTTCCGGAGGAGGGTTTGGTGTTCCTCCCAGCTCTCAGAGTGGACCACGATGTCATCCAGGTACTGTAGTCAGCAACATAGCATGATGTCCATTAGCCACTGGAACTTGGCAGGGGACGCATATCCAGCACTGCCAGTGGCATGCTGGTGGTGCTAGAGGCGGTCTTCTCTCTAGTTTCGGAGACCAGGGGCATCTGCCAGCATTTGGTCAGGGCGAGGGTGGTAATGTACCAAGCCCTGCCCAGCCACTCTACCTGTTGGTCCAACCAAGACATGGGGTTGCCGTCAAGTTTAACCTCTGGAGGTCATTGCAGATCCGGAGTTAGCTATCTGGATTTGGTACCACCACTCTGGGACTGGACCAGGGGTTGTGGGACTCCTCAATGATGTCCATTTCCTGCATCTTCCTGACCTCCACTGCCACATCTGAGCGGCCGGCCTCTGGAATGCGGTCGGGACCCTGGCATACCACACTCCCTGGCTTAATTGGGAGGTGGTGTTGGATGTCAAGGTTTCGGCCGGGGTTCGACAAGAACACGTCTGAGAACTGGTGGAACAGGAGGAGCACTGCCAGAGCCCTACAAAATGACCTCCAGCGAGCTACTGGTGTGCATTTTTCTGACCAAACTGTCAGAAACATGCACACCAAAACTCCATGAGGGTGGCATGAGTGCCCGACATCCTCTAGTGGGACCTGTGCTCACAGCTCAGCACTGTGCAGCTCGATTGGCATTCGCCAGAGAACACCGGAACTGGCAGATCCGCCACATGCACCCCGTTCTCTTCACAGATGAGACCAGGTTTACACTAAGCACATGTAACAGACGTGAAAGAGTCTGTAGACGCCATGGTGAACGTTATGCTGCCTGAAACATCATCCAGCATGACCCGTTTAGCGGTGGGTCAGTGATGGTCTGGGGAGGCATATCCTTGGAGGGTCGCACAGACCTCCACGTGCTAGCCAACAGTACCCTGACTGCTGTTAGGTACTGGGATAATATCCTCAGACCCATCGTCAGACCTTACGCTGGTGCATTGTTCCCTGGGTTCCTCCTGGTGCAGGACAATGCCTGGCCTCATGTGGCCAGAGTGTGTAGGCAGTTCCTGGATGACAAAGGCATTGATGCCATTGACTGGCCTTCTCGTTCCCCAGACCTGAATCCAACTGAGAACCTCTGGGACGTTATGTGTCGGTGCATCCGACACCGCCAAGTAGCGCCACAGACTGTCCAGGAGCTAACTGATGCCCTGATCCACGTCTGGGAGGAGATACCCAGGACACCATCCGGTGTCCCATCAGGAGCATGTCCACACATTGTCGGGAGTGCATACAGGCATGTAGGGGCCATACACATTATGGAGTCACATTATGAGTTGCTGTGATGAAATTCATGCAAGTTGGAACAGCCTGTGATTTCAACTGTTTACTTTTATTATCGGTGTGAGTTTGAATCCAGCCCTCAATTGGTTGGGGATTTTGGTTTCCATTGACAGTTATGTCATTTTCTCAACAAATCACACAATGTACAGTAAAGATTTTGATCTTTAATATATTTCGTTCATCGAGATCCAATGTCTGATTTAAATGTTCCCTTAATTTTTTTGAGCAGTGTATATAAATGTACATAAGTATTCAAACCCCTTCACTCAGTAATTTGTAGAAGCACCTTTGGCAGTGCTTACAGCCTTATCTTTTTGGGTATACAAGCATGGCACATCCGTATTTGAGGGGTTTGTCCCTTTCTGCTCTGCATATCCTCTAAAGTTTGGTTAAGGTTGATAGAGAACGTTGCTCAACAGCCATTTTCTGAGGCCTATACTACGAAACAAGTTCAACATGCCCAGGATTTCTTTTGGTTTGCCGGCTTCACTAAACCTATCAACCGCAGTCCCGCATAAGCGGTGTCACGATGGTGGTTATCAATTTGTTAAATAAACCCAGGTTTTCCCAATCTAGCGACAAGCGCGTTCACATAAAAGGGGCGGTGTTTGCAACATATGACCAACTGCAAACATGGACAAGTTACCAGAGCTGCATATTTCATTCAAGAGGAGCAAACAATCACTTTAGAGAAATATGAAGAATATACATATACAGTATATAGCCTATATACACATACATATATACATATATAAATAAAAGCAACACAATTGCTGCTGCCAAAAGCAGGAAGGAAAGCTGGCAATCAGTATCAATATCACTGCCCCACCATTAAGGTACAACTAGATCTGAATATTATTACAATTGTGCACTCCTTTAAATTAATGTGTTGCTTGGATGAATTCTTATGGCGTGTAAGACAATTTTTTCCATATTTTTTCAATTGCAACCCTGGCAGTGTTAAGCAAATAAAAAATAAATATAACAAGTGAAAAAGTGAAACATCAATGTGCATTTGTGAATTGATGTTTCACTTGTGCTGTGTGAATATTTCTATGTGCGCTAAAAGGAATTACCTTTAATTGTCCAGCCTACTGTTTTTTCTGAAAACCATTGGTGTACATGTAGGCAATGTGCCAGTATAACCAAACAAAGTCTATCCTTATTTTTCCTTTTTCTGAACATTTGTGCTGTGGAATGACTTGCGATTAACAAAATTGCCTTCACTCTCATCCAGCAATGCTGTTATTGGTATATGGGTACATTCTATGAAACCGATCACTCAGGGGAGCTAAAAGGAGTATGCTGCATTTAATATACAACAGTAAACATCATAGGGTCTACAATATTTATAGATGAAGTAGTCAACGTACGTTTTTGTCTGCCTGCTATTTCATAAAAGCTCTGTTTAATAGACTGTGTGGGCTAGTGGCCTGGGAACACAACACATGTATCAAGTAGATCTGTTAGAGCTGTTAGACCCTGTTTTTGCTTATGTTCCCTATATCACACACAGCACACACAAAACTACCTGTAGCAAAAAAAGCAACGCTATGCATACAGTGTGTGGAACTGTAAGCGCACGACTTCAATGTGTCGCACTGGCAGCATACGGCTCAATATGCTGACAAAAATATGTAATTCCCTCCACTGAGAATCATTATCTTTCATAAAGATACTCATCAGAGAAAGCCAACAGGTTTTGTCGGTCTTTAAATATTCTTGCTTTTCTAAGAGACACTCTCACTCTCCGTGCACTGAGCTCCACGGGATCTTCTAAGAACAGTGATTCCATTTTCAATCGAGAATTGATTGTTCAGTAAGCAGTGCATTTAGAAACGTGTTAATCTGTTATCTTGAATATAACCTGCTCTGGAGCAGGTTAGGTGTGCAGCATAAGTTACCATGGCGATGTAACCCGGTAACAAGTGAACCACCATTGTGACACTGACAACCCAGGGTTCAACATGAGGTTAGCTCGCTAACCCCAAATCCTGCTTTGTAGTATAGGGCTCAGGTCTCTCTATTTGATCGGTCTCAAATCTGGGCTCAAGTCCGTTCTCTGGGTTGCCACTCAAGGATATTCACAGACTTGTTTCCGAAGCCACTCCTGCATTTTCTTGGCTGTGTGCTTATGGTAATTCTCCATTTGGAAGGGGAACCTTCTCCCCAGTCTGAGGTCCTGTGTGCTCTGGAGAAAGTTTTCATCAAGTATTTGTTTGTACTGATGAGCGGTGTCTGGTATCCTCCAGACGTGACACTTTTAATTCAGGCTAAACAGTTCAATCCTGGTTTCATCAGACTAGAAAATCTTGTTTCTCATGTTTTGAGAGTCCTTTTTGGCAAACTCAAAGGGGGCTGTCATGTGTATTTTATTTAGGATTAACTGGCCACTCTACCACAAAGGCCTGATTGGTTGAGTGCCACAGAGATGGTTGTTCTTCTGAAAAAATTCTCCCATCTCCACACAGGAACTCTGGAGCTCTAACAGAGTGACCATCAGATCCTTGGTCACCTCCCTCACCAAGGCTCTTCTCCCCCGATTGCAGACTTGCATTCGTAAAGACAAAACAACAGTTCTTTAGAAATGTTTGCAGGGAAGCTTTAGGAAGTGTGGTGGTTCACTGCAATTTCAATGCTGCAGATGTTTTTTGGTACCACTAGATGTGTGCTTTGACACATTACTGTCTTTGAGCAGTTTCCTCCTGTCAATGAACAGTTCTTTTGACCTCATGGCTTAGTTTTTGCTCTGACATGCACAATCAAATGAGGACTTTATACAGACAGGTGTGTGCCTTTCCAAATCATGTCTAATTAATTAAAATGACTACAGATGACCAAAGATGTTCTAGAAACATCTCAAGAATGATTAAAGGAAAAAGGACACACCTGAGCTCAATTGTGAGGGTCATAGCAAAAGCTCTGACTACTTATGTAAATCTGATATTTCCAGTTTTTTTTTAAAGAATTTGCAAACATTTCTAAAGAACTGTTGTTTTGTCTTTACGAATGAACTGTAACTTTTATACATGTCTGAAATAGGACATATGCTAGCACCCCACATGATTTTTATCTGTACCACCTGAGCTAGAGACACGCATGCATGTTATTGTTAGCAGTGACTGCATGAGTTTGGTCAGTCAGTCTAGATTAGATTCAACTTTATTGTCATTGAACAGTACGAGTACAGTACAACAAAATGTAGTTAGCATCTAACCAAAAGTGCAATAAGAAGAGGGCAGGAAATTTACAAGTATTAAGTATACTGTATGTTACAAGTGGAATGTATCGATGTGCAATGAAGGCAAATACAGTACAAATGGCAATTCTAAATGTGCAATGAAGGCAAATAGGGGAGGGCAGAACATTTACAAGTATTAAGTATAATTTATGTACAAGTGGGAAATGAATAGTTGTGCGATGAGGCAAATGCAAGTGCAAATGGCCATTCTGACTGTGCAATCGAGCAAGTTGGAGGTGTAAGGTAGTATGTGCAACTGAAATGTAAGTATAGCAGCAATGAGATTCCAGAGGCAGACATGTAAATGTAAAACCTGAGAAATGCAAGTGCAAAGTCAATTCTAAATGTGCAATGCAGGAAAATTTAAAGTGCAAGGGGGCATGTGTAACTGAATGCAGGGATAGTAGCAATGAGGTTCTCGAGGTTGACACGTACATGTAACAACTGAAAACTTCCTTATCAGACATGGCAAGGCAGTGTCAGAGTCCAGTAGTACAAGGGAATAGTGCAACAATGTCTCTGAGAGGCAGTACTAAGCATTGGGTGGGTGGCCCATCACTAACTATGGTTAGTGATAACCAAGGGGACATCCTCTTAACCAAGACCTGACAAAAGCATAAAAGTTTTATTTTATATTTTTGAGGGGGTAGGTTCTTCAAATGGTTCTTTGAGGGACAATTAAAATTAGTTATTTGAAAACAACTTTGACATTAAACTCTGACATTTGTCCTTGAAGAACTTATGAATGTTTCCCGACAGTTCTAATAAAAAAAATGAATGATCATCAAAGGACCTCTTTGTCCAATGGTAAGGAGATGAATAGGGATTGGCTGCGGTGTCTGGGCTCCCTGATTATGCTGCAGGCCTTCATCAAGCTGAGCTTCAGGTAGATGTCCTGGATGGGTCGAAGTTGATTGTAACGATCCATGGATAGACGGAGGCAAGCGCAGGGGTGCAGGAAGGAACTTTTAATGGAAACAAAAAGGAAAACAAAACCGAGCGCCGTTCGCTACAAAATACAGCAGAGTCTTAACACCGACAAGGAACGCCTCAATAACAACACAATGACCGTCAAGAAACACTGGGGCAGGAGGAACTTAAATACACAGATATAACAAGAAGAACAGTAACATTTGGGGGCTAAACACAGGTGAAAGGAATAAACGGATAAACTGAAACGAGAACAGGAAAGACCAAACAAGTACATGACAAACCAAGGACACACAGAAAACACGAAGCGGAACGATCCCGTCTGTCTGGGACCGTCACATTGATGACGTTGTGAAGTTGAAGGGTGACTAAAGAATATAGGGGCTTGGAGATATGACAACATTGCTAAAGAAGGCTAATATTAAGTACAAAAATTTGCCATCATCATTTGACATTGATTAACTAGCAGTCAGTAAAAATAGCAAATGATGCTAATGTTAGCCAGTTAAAATTCAGCAGACTGCCCTCAACATTTTATGCCAGGGGAGGGCAAATGTTTTGGCTCGGGGGCTACATCAGGATTTTGAAATTTAATGGAGGGCCACATTGTTTTTGTAATTTGTTAATCATAAATGATTTGCAGGCCAGAAAGGGAAAAAATTAAAACATTTATATAGCAGATCCGTTATAATGTGTAAATAATTTCAATTCAGATGTATAAGAATGGGCTGGTGAGTTCTTTTTAACTTCCCTCAAAACTATTTTAGTACCTTCTGCGGGCTGGATGGAATTGCCTCCTGGGCTGGATTTGGCCCGCGGGCCTTAGTTTGCCCACCCCTGTTATATGCCCTCAATACTAGTTATTTATATGTACTAGCCAGGAAAACTAGCTGTTTATACTGCCTCATAAATGTAATTACTGTATACTGCATTTCAAATTAATGTGGTGGCATAAAAAATTATGACAAAGGGTTAAACTACTATTTTAGTCCTTCTTTAAAGATGGTATCGTGTTTTCAAGCCTTAGTAATTGTATCAACAGGTACACTTGAGGATACATTGAGAAGAATCCTTGGTTAGACATCAGTCCAAAAACAAATGTTCAAAACAGTGTTGTGATTAAACGTGCAATCCATGAATATAGCAGAATTGTAGAGAAGTTCCCATGCCAAGCTGTGATGCAGCCGGTAAGCAATCAATTAAATCAATCAATCATATTTATTTATAAAGCCCTTTTTACATCAAGGACGCTCTCGATAGTGCAGTGATACTATTTGTAGAGGACCCAGGGTGACAATCCAAACTCTTTAATCATTTTAGGGAATAGATCCAGTGTTGCGTCCTCTTGAGAAAACTGGTGGTATTGATAGCCTCTTGAGAAAACTGGTGTTGATAGTCTATAACATGACCTCAGTTATGTGAACACCCAAGAACTTTAACTGCTGACCATTTTTACTGCTGCTCCGTTGATCTGGATCAGAGCGTGTTCTCTCTTCCTAAATTTAACAATCTCATTCGTTTTGCTTACGTTAAGGGAGTGGTTGCTGTGTGTGTGAGTTTGCGCATTAAACAAGCTGTCCACTCTCCACCTCCTTATCATCCTCAACCTGTCCTGTTCTTTACAGGCAGCGAACGGACTGACCCCACCCTCTCAATTACATAGTGCCAACCTCAATTAGTGTGACAGTCAGTAGCCACACTGCAGGATTAGATTAGTTCAGTAAAGCAAATGAATGTGTTATAGACCTGCCTTACTGCTACCCCTATAATTAAATTTAAAGGATTGTGATTAAATAATCTTTCTTTAACTTTTTTTTAAATTAATGTGTATTTAATTCTTTCAATTTCTTACTTTTCCCTTTCCTTCCTTGAGCCCTTGCTCTCTTTTCCAGTGTCTTCCTCTGTGCTGTGATTCAGTCTAGGTTCAATTGCAGCAGTTCTGCGTGTCTCACTGATGGTGGCAATGATTCTTCCCTGATTTCTCAAAAGCAGTTTCCGTTATTAACATGGATTCAGTGTAAAAGTGCTATTCGTATTCATCTCATGATAGTGGATCTAAATTTTTTTACTGGCTGGCTTTCATGCTGTAGATGTTATTCCAACACCCACTGTCACCTATGATTCACTTTTGAGATAAATCATCTGGACTTCTAACCAAAGAGATAACTGCTGGATTCAATACTTATTTCATTTAATATATATTTACAGTCTGTATGTTTACCTTAGTGTATTTATAATTGACAAGATACATATTCAAAACCTAATGCCTATAAAGTCCATATGAATACAAAGAGAGATATGCATGCACATAGTTACACACATTCTCAAATGTGAAACTCCAAGTGTTATCCATTACAGAGAAAGAGAGGGGGTTCGTGTTTTCAGATGGGAGTCATCATTCTACCTAATGTTTATTTGCTGTGGGAGGAGGGATGGAGAACGGGGCAAGGAGCAGGAGGCAGAGTGACAAATGTGCTGACTAGAATAAGGAGCATTAGCAGATACTATGCGTTAAATCCCTAAGACTCAATCATGTAGGTAATGTCCCGTTCATTTTAGATTCATGGCTCACATTCCTTTTCACTGATTGACTCCACGCACCGTAAATCTCAGGCCGCCCATTATCAAACATTGTTTTAGATGGGTTTTTTCTGGGGAGTACCTCTCGGGTTTTGCAAAGATAAAAAATGGCAATAAATGTCATTACGGGTTTTAAGTTCATTGACAGAAACGCAAACAGAAACAATAGAAGCTGACAAATGGGAGGGTCATTGAGCATTGCAGGCATGAAATGTATAAATTCTCTTTGAACAGTACAGTTAAAACTGTGGCATCTGGCAGGATGAGTGAGATATTGTTAAGATGAAAAGGAGGACAGTAAAATTAGTTGATTTTACTGATATAGGTAGGCCTATGCCAGACAGTTCAGTTACTATATAGCTCATTCTAATCCTTCCAATGTCAAAATCAATATGTGGCCGCTATAACCTGCTTGAAACAAAGACTGTCTCACTCATAAGTGATGTCAGTAAAATTGGGTGAATTGACAGGTAGCCTCTAAAGTTTCATATACTGTAGACTGGGTTTACAAGTAGCCAGCCACAGCTCTTCTCATATTAGAATCAAAATAGGTCTACAGTACATTACCATAATGACCAACTGTACAAGAAGTAGTAATGCCAACATTTCAACACCCATCTATTCTATTACTGGTAGAATAAAATACTCCACAGAGTTCCAAACAGATACTTGCAGGGTTAACCAATCATTTAAAACTTGTTGTTCTATTTTGGCAGTCAACCCCAAAATTGCTTCCAGGTCATGTAAATAAAAAACAAATCTTAACATACTTAACTGTTAAAAGAGTGGTTAAAATTGTTGGGTCTTTAATACTGTAGCTGAAGAGGAAGCACAGCAGGTTTTTGCTTTTTTTATGTCTTTGCACAGAGAAAAGTAAATGCACGAAGGACAAAATGCACCACAGTCATGGAATTTTTATTGCTTTTACTGTGAGCTCTTTCACTAAAACAACAATAATCTGCAGATTAACCAAAGAAAAATCATATAAGATTCGACATCTGAGATACTTTACAGGAGATTCCAAATCTTATATGTGCAGTATAATTCAAAGCATGATTTTCCTGTTTGGTTGATAGAGTCAAAGTAGAGCAATGGCCATTCATCCTTAGTAAAGGGGTGGGCTATAGAACAGAGGGGGCCAAGTATGGCCCGGAGTAGATTTGAGTAAAACAAATGTTCACTTTTTGGCAATATTTTCTGTTGTATTACAAAATAATCCATCCATGTGCATCATGTGTCCTCATGTGTCTTGTTGGTTATTTTAGCATGTGTTACTTAGCATGTGTTAGGTGTGATCACCAGACCTGGGTTGATTTGCTTGTGCAATATACTATAAATCTTCTTTTTAGCTAATGACAATTTTTATTTAATTTAATTTCACAAACGCAACACAGTAAAATGAAACATTAGTTGTTAAAGTCACTGAGACCAAGAAGTCTGATAATCAACTGTTCATTCTAAAACACAGAGGTGTGCACACTTCCCAATTCAAAAGTATTGTCTATTTAACCTGATAAGTGTGTCAGGGTAGTGATGTGCTGTATATTTATAGGTTGAATATATCCTGGAGTATTGATAATCTGTTAATAGACATACAGTTAGTTTGATTGTAATTTACTCAGGTAAGATTAACCTTTTTCAGAAAATAGTAACTGTGTAAGTAGGAGTAAAAAAAAGTCAGGTGGGAGAACAATTTAAGTACAAGTAACATGTGTAATACTTGTATTTTATGGAGGAAGAATAGTCACATGATCATCCCTTTAATGTTGCTCCTTAAAACACACAAACATTTGTTTGCAGAGTGGGACTTTTCAGATCTAAATGAATTAACTTGTTGACAATGTACCTTTTAATTATATGTATGTAATTAATACACTGGCAAATTGTCAAAGCATTGTTGTTCTAATGACAAATTATATTAAATAGATAATAAAATACCATAAATGCATCAAATGTCCTTACACCTTAAAGGAGACCATTAGGCTGTTTCTATCATGTTTGAGGATTTTCAACATAATTGGACAGAAGGAATGCAGGGGCTTTGTGCCTTGCAGACACACACTAGTATGTCAAAATGTATTGAAGTGTGGGCAAATTCAGTGGAAAGTTGAGAAAGCATGAATTTGGTTGACAAAATGAAATTATAATTTAAAAAAGTTATTTATACTGGAACATGGATTTTAATGTTATTTTTTGTCAGCATGGTATAAGCAGGATAAACGTGCTGTAACGGCCAGTCACGACCTGTGAGGTGCCGGTCGTTGCAGTTCTATGTTCTGTGTGTTTTTGTTCTAGTTTTCCTGTTTCTATGTTCAGTCTTGTAAGTGTATTGCTTTCACCTGGGTCTTGTTAACCCCTTGTTTAGTCCCTATTTAAGTTTCTCCTGTCCTTGTGTTTCTTGTCTGTCATTGTTTGCTGTAGACTTTTCATGTTCCTTAGTGTGGCAGTTATAGTTTGTTCAATACCTCTGCGCCAGTGTCCTGCCTTCTACAAATGTGACACGTGTCTGTAATATCTAGAAAGTGTGTGCCTGTTAAATCTGTTCTAGCTATATATGCTATTTATGTATCTATATACAGTGGGGCAAAAAAGTGTTTAGTCAGCCACCAATTGTGCAAGTTCTCCCACTTAAAAACATGAGAGAGGCCTGTAATTTTCATCATAGGTACACTTCAACTATGAGAGACAAAATGAGAAAAAAAAAATCCAGAAAATCACATTGTAGGATTTTTAATGAATTTATTGGTAAATTATGGTGGAAAATAAGTATTTGGTCAATAACAAAAGTTCATCTCAATACTTTGTTATATACCCTTTGTTGGCAATGACAGAGGTCAAACGTTTTCTGTAAGTCTTCACAAGGTTTTCACACACTGTTGCTGGTATTTTGGCC
>JACXGI010009715.1:0-12566 GCA_016801175.1 Esox masquinongy
CTACAGTTATAGACAGGTATTATCACTGTCAGGTAATAGTACTGTCAACACACTGACTACTCTGCAGTTATAGACAGGTATTATCACTGTCAAACATTGGCAACACAGTGACCTGTCAACAGTAGTTATGTAACTAAACCTCAAGTCCATTTTTCATGAGTAATTCTTGGGTTAAGTACCTTAAAAGTGCCAAAAGTTGCTGTCTAGAAATATCTCAAGGTACTTTTTTTACATTTATAGGTTTGAATAGTACAACTCCTTACCATGTACTGCTGTTGCTTGTACATTGAATAATGGATAAGAAAGACATTTGAAATGTTCTCTCCCATTTCGGTACAGGGCAGGTTTTTACACTTCTAAACGTGACTTTCTTCCTGCTGCAGATATAATCTGGATCCTTTCAACAACTACAGTGATGAAGAGATCTGGTGTGCTCTGGAGAAGACCTATATTAAAGACACAGTACGTTCTGACTTTCTGTAGCATTTTGTATGTTAAGCCAGTGTGGGAATTTACAACAGACAAACATAAAATATATTAGCATTGGATGGTGGAACATCTGTTCATCCCCAGTCACAGGGGGTGATCATATTTGTCAGCAAAATACATTTGAGTAAAAAGTTCCCATTCATTCAAAGTGTTAATGAATTTACTGTGATTTATCTATATTTGTTCAACAAATAAAATGGAAAATCTGGCTTGTCAAATTTGGGCATCCATCAGCCTTAAAACGTTAACGTCCCACCTTGGCAATGAGTTTATTGTATTCAGTTACACACAATATTAGATAAGTGGATACATATGATGAAGATGATGACAAAGATGACAATGACACTGATAATGATTACAGCCACATAGATGATGATGAAGATTAACAAGTTGTCCCTCTGTGTTCCTCAGATCTCCAGACTCCCTGAGAAGCTTCAGTCGGAGGTTGTGGAGAACGGGGAGAACTTCTCTGTCGGAGAGAGACAGTTGATGTGTATGGCCAGAGCACTGCTACGAAACTCCAAGGTCAGGACTCGCTGCAGGACATAGATTTGTATATAGGAAGTTAGAATGTAGATGCACCTGGTCATATAGAACATGAAGATTGGTTGACATTTTATGGTAAAATACATTAACTTGTACTTACTACCTCACTGACATGACAAAATTGTGATTTTTCATTGTCCAAGCTTGATGCTGAACAAGACTTGCAGGGAGGGAATTGCGAAACTTAGCAAGTTACCTAATGACTGATAAAGGTTTGTCTGGCCTGTCCACCTTGTTCCCAGATCATCATGTTGGATGAGGCGACGGCATCGATTGACTCTGAGACAGACACTTTGATTCAGCACACCATCAGAGAGGCATTCCAGGACTGCACCATGCTCACCATCGCTCACCGCATCAACACTGTACTGGAGTCAGACCGCATACTGGTCATGGACGCCGGAAAGGTAGATCATAAGACATGCACAAAGCCACATGTACGCCCATACACCAGCTAACTGACCTGCTACCAACTTGGCACATACATTTTCTCTGTACTTCATTCAGATTCCAAATACTAAAGTTTATAATTTCCGAGGTACTTGGAAAAACAAATACTGGACAATATGGTCAATGTGGGTTTGGAGAGTATTCAGACCCCTTCACTTTCTACACATTTTGTTGTGTTGTAAACTTGATTTGTAATTGTGAGGTTCTGTTTGGTTTGGCTTTTGTTCCTGAACGTAGCCTGTCCTTTTTGTGCTGAATGCTTTCTCCTATCTGTACTTTGGCCTCGTTAGCTCCTTATTTAGTCTGCCCAGTTCTGTTCAGCCCTTGTCAAGTTATTGTGTGTTTGTGTATGTGTTCCAGCCTTCCTACCTTGTATTCCTGCTGGCGTTTTTTTCGCCCGCCCAAGTTTTGTTATTAAATCCGTTGTTGTCTGTTAGCTCTGCTTGGTATCCTGCTCCTCAAATCAATACAATATTGATTAAATATACATCCATCTACACAAAATACTCCATAATGTCAAAGCAGCAATTGTTTTTAGAAATTTTTGCCAATTTATTAAATATGACAAACTGAAATATTTAATTTACCTAAGTTCAGACCATTTTATCATCCTTGAAATGTCTTTAGAACTTTGAGTCAACCTGTGGCAAATTCAATTGATTGACATGATTTAGAAAGACAGATACCTGTCTGAAAAAGATCCCACACTTAACAGTTCAAGTCATAGCAAAAACTAAGCCATGAAGTCCATGGAACTCTCTGTAGAGCTCTGAGATTGTGTCATGGCATAGTTTTGTGGAAGGTTATTAAAACAATGTTGAAGCATTGAAAGTTCTCAAGAGTACAGCAGGCTCCACATGTGGATTGATGGCAAAACAAATGCATTAAATCGCAAATGACGTCTACAACACAACAAACTGTGGAGAAAGTGAAGGGGTCTGGCTATTTTCTGAAGGTACCGTACGTTGAGGGAAGTCTGATTGATCGATGTAGAAATTAATTGGTTTGTGGTGTGTCTTTCCCACAGGTCGTTGAGTTTGACAGTCCAGAGGTCCTGATGCAAAGACCAGACTCTCAGTTTGCAGCTCTTCTGGCTGCAGCCAACACCGTCAACACCTGAACCTGGCCCAGGGCCGGACACACCCACATCTGAAGTCTGGACACACCCATGTCAGATGTCTGGACACACCCACGTCTGAAGTCTGGACACACCCACATCTGAAGTCTGGACACTCCCACATCTGAAGTCTGGACACTCCCACGTCTGAAGTCTGGACACACCCATATCTGAAGTCTGGACACACCCACATTAACCATTTCTAAAACACCCACATATGCTGTCTTTAATGTGGACCTCGATAACACTGACTCTGCTTGCCATACACATGCACTGTTAGACACTTACAAGACTGCGAACACATGTATGTGTGCACATGCTCACCCACACGCGTGTATGAACACGTGTTGAATGGTCTAACCTGAAGCCTAGGAAGTTAGTCTGATGTTAACATTGACTGAAGAGGCAGATTCTGGCACGACTTTTACAAAGTCATGGGTGATTAAAAAGTGTAGCTTCCATTTGCCCTTTCTATTATTCACAGTATTTAGATGATTTATTTTGGATGGGGATTGTTGAACGTGTGCTACCATTCCATTGAAATCTCATTACCTTCACATCTATGTCTGCACAGATTCCTGCCCAACTGATTTTTATTATGGTATTAGTGAGGAAATGCCCTGTTTTATATTTAAATTGTATTTATTAGATTTTCTATCCTTTTGAATTTAACTTCAAGGTGAGTCTCTATGATAAAGTATTGAACACATTCAATAAAAAATCTGTACATACTATAGCAATATCTATACTGTATTTTGGATGGATTGATGCTTTGTTTATTGATTCTGGATGATTGATGCTGATGTTTATTTACTTTTTTATTTGTCATGAGCTTTTTTTATTAGTTTGAGAATGAGGAACTCTGCCATTTTTAATAAACATTGTTTTTAATGTGATTGGTAGCTGATTATTAGATCTGAAGACACTGCCCTTCTACAGCAGTACAACCTGAATAAAGCCCAGCAGAAATGTGATGTTTTAGCCGGAACAGTAAAAATTGAAAAAATACACAATAGATTGGATCTGATTCTGCCAAAAGCTGGTGGGTTTAAATTTACACCTGTTTCCATACAGAGACTTTATACTTTTTACCTCAGGTATGGCTGCGTCACACTTTATTTGTATCATTTGTATAGACAGGACACCTGGAAGGACAGACTAGGGAGAAAGGTAAGTAGAGGGAAATTTTTTTTTTGAGTATTCTCCCATTAAATGAACCATTGGGGGGTTATGACAAACAGCACCACCTAGTGGTCAATTCTTATACATACAACGACCAGGCAGCAATCAAGGACATTGCATTTTTTTTCATTTTGACATCTTGAGAAATCTTTATAGTCTGCATCTATAGTACATGTCCACTTTTAATTACTATCTAGGCAAAAACGGGATTTATCTGAGGTTGGTACACTGTCAGTGTTTGGTAATTCATATAAATGGAGAAAACATTTCCAGAAAACTAAATTTGAAAACCAAAATGTAAAACAAAGAAAACCTTCAACTGGAATTTTCATAACACTTGGAAAAAGAGCATACCCAGACAAGCACTAAATAACATCAGTGTTTGCATCACTTTAGCATTGACGTAGCCTTATAGGGCACCTAATGCTGGCTAGCATTAGCTAGCCACCTAATGCTGGCTAGCTTTGTGTAATTCCTTGAATTACACAAAGCAATACTCATTCAGGTGGACACAATACATTGTTACTTTTGTCTGTGTTGTGAGTCCTTTGATTCAAACTGAGATCTTACTGGCAGTAAAAGTTGCCATTATATCCCAGAAGTGTCAGACTCTCCATGGACGGCCTTGTGTTGCGGCAAATTATGACCTAGAAAACCAGGTGAGGGTGGTCTTAACTGATAGCCTAATTGACCTTAATGAACCAATCGAGCACAAGTTAGGTGGAAAAGGCTTGTTGACATCGTCCAGAGTTATTCGCTTGTGCTCATTCCAGCAAGGTTTTGTAGCCTGCAATGTTGTTTCACACCATATAACTCTCTGGAAAGCTATCAATGTTAACACAACAGCTGAACAATTTAATTTTGATTTTTACTATTACATTTTTTTTATCCTGACATCCAATTCATACCTATGTTTTGTGGCTTTCAACAGAACCATTTAGTAGTATTGCTAACCAGACAGAGCTATCTCTTCTGTTCTGGTTTATAGCTCCTGCAGTTTGTTTTGTGTAGGCGCACCCCTTTCAGAACAAACATAACTAAATTGAATACCAATAGATTGAGAGAACATTAATTGATTAGCGTTTTTTCTCCATGTTTAAATTCTTCATCGCGTTTGCATCTCAAAACAGGCCACTTGACTAAAATGCGTGGAGTCTGTAACTGAGATTTTTTTCAACTTCCTGATGTTACCTTGGTTATTAAGGAATAGAACATACAGTACCCAAGATCAGTCTGTGAGTTTATACAGTATGACAATGGGACATTTGATAGATTGATTTGATTGAATTTCCTGATAATAACCACTTAGAGGAGAAACATAAGGTTCTGATATTACAGTCAGGCTTCACCTGCGTGGATCGGCCAGTAGGTGGGGATATCTCACCTCTTAAACACTGTCCCTGCATCCCAGTAAACTAGTGCTTACACACACATGTAAAAAAGGCATTTGATATCTTGCGCGTTTCTCCTCTTTTCTATTTTTCCTAAACTGGGAACCTGATGGCTTAAGCCTTCTCTTATCCATTTGTGTTTATTTGGCGCTCGAGCATCAAACAATTCCCCATGCCCCAGCACTGTCAACCAAGAGTCAAGACTAAACCAATTCACCTTGGTGGTGTGCAGACTGGTTTTATATCATTCCCAACAATTTTGCACAAACCAGAAAAAAATTCAACAATATGTATGTGAAACTATACATTCACAGTATTATGAATGAATTGTGGTTTATTTGGTAGCAGTAGTGTGACTGATTTTACTGATTGCATTAGTACTGTACAAAGTTAGAGGTGCTGTATTTGATAGATTCCTCCGCTCCCCCTACCTCAGACATCCAGTGAGTAGACCTTCCCATCTCATACTTCTGAGTGGGAGACCTTCCCAGGCAGTAATCTGCCTAGCTCACAAACTAGAATCAGGGTGCATACTCCGACAAGGTTAATTGACCCACAGTATCATTTACATGATGTGCAAACAAGCGATTGAAAACCAATCATGCAAATGTCACCACTATGACTTTGTTTGTGCAGGCGCCTCATGCCGACCCCGGCATGATTCCGCCCGGGGCGGCTGCCCATGTCGCCTGTTGTTAAAACCGCCACTGATCAAATCCAATGAACAATGTGTCATTTCCGGTGTTGTGCCAAAAACTGTCACCCTGCCATAATCTGCACCCCCTTCTCGTGAACACGCACACACTCCGTTCTCCATTGCTGCGACTTGCTTGCTTGTGGAGATGTTTGCCCTTCACGTCGTTTCACAGATCTTAGTAGAAGAAAACATTATTTATTTGTGTCCTTAAAGACAACATTAAAGCATATTTGAAAGTGTGTTAGTTTCACCTCTAGGGGGCCTCCAATTGCTAGGGGCCCCCAACCGATAGGGGAGAGGGGGCCCCAAATTATATTTTGCTTTGGGCCCCCATAAGGCTAGAGCCATGAAAATGAAACGTGCAATTTATTAGAAAATCGTTACCGAAGAACTTGGGAGGGTGGGGGATGCTTCATGTGTGTGTAACAGCAAAACTAATGTTGACCAAAGTGAGCACATTGTAAGGGGGGTGACATTTCGGCAAGCTCATTTTCATGCCTGCCGAATGTTACACCCCCTCCTCATCTTGATTTGTGACACCTTTAATCAGCATTTTATCTCAGCAGGGTTTTTAATTGAAAAAATAGGTTGTCTTGCAAACCTTGCCCAGACTGATGTCTCGGCCAATATTGCACCTTACTCGATTAATAATCGGTCCACCCTGTGTGCTTTCAATAATAGTCAAGGTTTTTCCTTTTCGAAATGCACAGAATCTGATGTTCTTGCAGCTTTGCTAGCAATTGATTGTAAGAAGTCCGTACAGGGTCCAACGCTAACTTTTGTCTGGTCTGAAATCTACTGGCCCAGACTGTACTTTTATTGGCCCAAACAGAATTTAAAAACAATGTAATTGTATTTTACAGATATATAGTATGTAAATATCATATCATCAGAATATTGATTTATACCACAGATTTGCATGTGATATGAGCCATGAGAGCTCATACAAGGAATTACTGTTTACATAAATATGATGCAACGCACATGACTTCTTAATAAATGGTTATCAAAATATTAGATATATAAATATCATTATCATCTTTTCATTAAGATTATTGCTTATTTGAGGTGGCATAAAAGCATGAAATTAAAATAATTGAGTTAATATATTTATGGTAACAAATATGGCGCAACACAGTACTTGCACTAGTTCGTTGACTGTCTTCTTGTGTGGCACCGCTAGCAACCGCTTAGGCAGGCGTAGTTAACGTGACACTTAACTACGCCTGCCTAAGCGGTGTCCACAAGCCATGTCCGTATGGTTTCTCTATCCGTATTCAACAGACATGGACGTAGTCTGTGGATGGTTTCTCCCACTTCACAACATGATAGGCGGTCGTAATTAGGTTGGCTACGCGCCACCTCATTCATTCCGAGCAGGCAGACGTTCTTTGGTGCAGCCGCGGGGTTGTCAGCAGCCCGTTTTGCGGCAATACACGCGACATGCTGCAGGGACTTAAGAACAGGTTTTCGGTAGTTGTTCAATCCAGTAATAAACGACCCTGCCTTATCGGCTTTCGTCGGGAACGCACAACATCAACGGCACAACATCAACGGCACTACGTGGCCCTTGCCATTATCGTTTTCGATCCATGGAACCTGTTCTTTACACGAAAACAAAAATTAGCGCATTTGCTTTGCCTAGTACGATACCATATTTGGGTCCTGCTCTAGAACGCACTGGGAACTATGATTGGTAAAAACAGTCGAGCCATCGAATATTATTGGCATTATAAAATCAAATGTAACCTTCAGAAGCGTTGTTAAATTACATTGCATTTGGATAAAATCAACTTTAACATGTAAGCCTATTAAAGTCAGGTTTATTGAGTAAACTGTAAAATGCCGTTGAAGTGGCACCATCCTTTGGTACCATTGACATAATTCACATGGTCCCAGATACATGAATCAGCCTTCAGGCGGACGTATACCACATCTCCCGGCTCCAGCTGCAGTATGACGCCATTAGAGCCATTGTAGTACCCATCCCGTGTTCAGAGCGGAAATAATTGCCATTTGGTCGTGGTTCTTGTACAGTACGGAGTCGGAGCGGCGGTGCGCTCCTGAATGGAGGTAGACTGTAAAGTGATAGACTCCTCTTACTGGTGCTGTAAAAATGCCTTGATGAAGGAGAACATTGTTCAGTATTGACAAACAGTTAAGTCCGGAAATATTTCGACGCTGACACAATTCTCATAATTTCTGCTCTGTACACCACCACAATGGATCTGAAATTAAACAACCAAGATGCAACTGAAGTGCAGACTTAAGCTTTAATTCAAGGGGTTGAACAAAAATATCATATGAAACGTTTAGGAATTGCAGCCATTTTCATACACTGTCCCCTTATTTCAGGGGCTCAAATGTAATTGGACAAATTAACACAATCATAAATAAAATGCTAATTTTTAATACTTTGTGAGAATCCTTTGCAGGCAATGACTGCTTGAAGTCTGGAATGCATGGACATCACCAAACGCTGGGTTTCCTCCTTTGTGATGCTTTGCCAGGCCTTTACTGCAGCTGTCTTCAGTTGTGGTTTGCTCGTGGGTCTTTCTGCTTTAAGTTTTGTCTTCAGCAAGTGAAACGCATGCCCGATCGGGTTGCGTTCAGGTGATTGACTCAGCTATTGCAGAATATTCCACTTCTTAGCCTTAAAAAACTTGTGGGTTGCTTTCGCAGTATGTTTTGGGTCATTGTCCATCTGTAAAGTAAAGCGCCGTCCAATCAACTTCACTGAATTTGGTTGAAACTGAGAAGACAATATATCCCTATACACTTCAGAATTCATCCGGCTGCTTCTGTCATCTGTCACATCATCAATAAAAACTAGTGACCCGGTGCCATTGGAAGCCATGCATGCCCATGCCATCACACTGCCTCCACCATGTTTTACAGATGATGTAGTATGCTTCGGATCATGAGCTGTTCCACGTTTTCTCCATACTTTTTTCTTCCCATCATTCTGGAACAGGTTGATCTTAGTTTCATCCATCCAAAGAATGCTGTTCCAGAACTGGGCTGGCTTATTTAGATGTACTTTCAATTCTTGAGGCTTATGAATGGTTTGCACCTTGTGGGTATCCCAGTGTATTTGCTCTCGTGAAGTCTTCAATTTATGGTAGACTTGGATAATGACATGCCTACCTCCTGGATTGTTCTACACTTGGCTGGATGTTGTGAAAGGGTTTTCCTTTACCATGGAAAGGATCCTACTGTACGATCATCCACCACTGTTGTCTTCTGTGGACGTCCAGGCCTTTTTGTGTTGCAGAAATCACCAGTGCATTCTTTTTTTCTCAGAATGTACCAAACTGTTGATTTGGCCACTCCTAATGTTTCTACTAGCTCTCTGATGGATTTTTCTTTTTGCAGCCTAAGGATGGCCTGTTTCACTTGCACTGAGAGCTCCTTTGACCACATGTTGTGGGTTCACAGCAACAGCTTCCAAATGCAAAATGCCACACCTGGAATCAACTCCAGACCGTTTACCTTCTTAATTGATGAAGAAATAACGAAGGAATAGCCTTCACCTGTCCATGAAACAACTTTTGAGTCAATTGTCCAATTACTTTTGATTCCTTGAAAAAGAGGGGGCTGCATATTAAAAAGATATAATTCCTAAACCCTTGCTCCAATTTGGAGTGAAAACCCTCAAATTAAAGCAGAGTGACCACACTTTAAGACCATATTCATTATTTAACTGTATCTTTAATATATTTTGGTAAACAGCCAAAATAACAAAACGTGTGTCAGTGTCCAAATATTTCCAGACCTAACTGTAGGTCGATATTGATCACAGGTTGAGAGGAAACAGATTCATAGATCAAGCCAGCAATATCAAGCAATATTTTCTTTGAAATAACCTGTTGCCGGGTTGTAAGTGTTGCCAATGTTGGTTAAGACTTTGGGATAGACAATAGTGACATCTGTGTTGAAGGTCCATAGTTTCCTTTACTCCCTAATCCAACTGAGAATGCCACTTCTGTTTCTGTGAGGCATAAAATGGCAATTCTAGTGAACTAAAATGACAAAATGAATTTTGTTACACCACTGGACATAGCAATTGATTAATTAAGTAAGAATATTTTAAAACAGTAATACTGAAAGTACCTGCATTAGTCTTCAGTTCATATCTGCCAAGATGTACATAGTATGTATTCAGACTCCAGGTTCATGTCCAAAATATACATAATTTCAAAACCACATTCAAATCCTACTAACAAGGGTTATCTATTGCTGAACAGCAAAGATCTGCATAGTTTTCTTGTAAACCCAATGTTGCATAGCTTCTTGTAGTACTCTCTGGCCTACACACATGGCATAACAATAACGATGCTATTGTGGGACAAATATTATGTCTTGCAATGTGATATTACCTTCCTTTTCTTGTTGATATGCATCCTTTATCTGTTCAGCCTGGTCAATCAAAGGTTTTCCACCTGAACTCTCTGGGAATTCCATCTGAGTCCCAGTCAGGGTGCTGAACAGGAACACCACCTGAGCTACACTGACCCTCATTTTTCACCTGGACACTTAAGGTCTTATTACCACTAGAAAAACATCAGCAGGAGTTCTTGGTCTGTAAAAAAGGGACCAGTGTATATATATATAAGAGCAGGTTTTCGGTAGTTGTTCATTCCAGTAACACCCACTTTGCTGGGTGTTTAACTGGTTTCAAATATTAAGTTATATATTTACTAAACTTGTTTTCCATATAGTCTTTACTGGGAAGGTCTTACCTAACTAGGCAATGGGCCAATTTTACCAGTTGACCTATGCTACATGTTTCATAGTCAGACGTTTGATATTTTTATTAAATCTTTTTGTAACTTGTGACATTTTCTATAACCATCAAGTCCTCTAACCATCTATGGGGTTATCAAATGTTGACTGTTTGCTCCTGGGACTAATTGAAAGAATATAAAAGTATGATGGGGAGAGGTGGATGTTCGCTGTCATTTAGGGCAGCTGGAGGGCAGGCTTGTCAGCTATGGGAGCTAAGTGTTTTTAACTGCATTTATAAATGTCCTGTCTATGTCTTCGGTGTGTCTAGTGTTTTAAAATGTGTCAGGAGGTACCATAGTCGGTTTTACAATCTTGTTGAGCTATTTTGCACGCCCTCTAAGGCCCCTCTTTTAAACCTGTTATCAAGTCTTCATTTGTAGTGTTGAGTGAACCATATTGAAAGAATTTTAGGCATGGGCTGTTGTAATTCTACTGCTTGCTGCCTGTCACCTTAAAAGAGTGCTTTCAACTCTAGTTTGGGTAAGAGGTGTCCCAGCCTTACTTCTGTTGCATTACCTGTTCTAATCCTAGCAGAAATTGTCCTGGTTAAAACATGTTGTCAAATGAATTTGTACAACTGAATAAAGACCATTGTTTTTTGTATACGTCATGTGCAGTCTGGTGTGTCCAAACCTCTGAGGACTTGACTATTCACTTCATCAAACGTGGTGGCAGTGCTCACTCAACTTTGCAAAGTCCGGTAACTGCTCCGCTTGCTGGTGGTTCTAGATTTATTAAAATAACAACGAAAACTGGACATGTGCTTTTTGACACTTAATAGGAACGATTTGTACAAATAACTGTGAGGGCCGATTAGTTCTTTACTACTGAAAATGTGCACTGGGAGGATGTCTTGAAAGACACGCGTGTGCGCACTCTACAGTCAGAACTGCTAGGGAGATAGGCACCCTTCCACACACAAGTGTCTATGTTTTGCCAATGGCAATCAGTTTACAGAATTAAAACACATTTAATACAGCACATAGGGTTTGAATTAAGGAGTGCAGTTCATGAATGCAGACAACTGATCTGGAAGGATTTTGTTTGTACTGTAAGAATGCTTCATAGTGTTTGCATGCTCAAAACAAGCCACTTGGCGAAAATGCTCTGAGACTTCAGTAAACATTTTTTTTGCTACTTTTGTGTCAGTTTTTCCCCTCCACAAGGATGTAGTACAGTAAAGGCTTAATACTGTGGCTCAAATTGCGTTTAGATTTAGAGATACTGAGATGTATTTTTCTGTTCAGATGACCCCGATGTTACCATGGTAATGATGTAATACAATGTACCATACCCGAGATCAGTCTGTGAGTTTATACAGCATGACAGTGGGACATTCAGTAATAGGTATATACTGCAAAGAAGGTTTGACCGAATTTCATGATTATAACCACTAGGTGGAGAAACCTCACCATATTTGTCCAGCTACAGCATATGGTTCTGTTATTAAAGACAGGCTGCGTGGGTCAGCCAGTAGGTGGGGATATCTCAGCTCTCAATAACACTTTCCCTGCATCCCAGTACCCTAGTGCTTATCCACACATGTACAAAAATTAAATAAATAAGCTATTAGATATGTTATGGGCTAGACACAGGGGTATTAAAATCACACCCTACGAGGGCCAGAGCCTGCTGGTGTTCTGTTCCACCTCATCATTAATGTCACCCACCTGGTGTCCCAGGTCTAAATAAGTCCCTGATTAGGGGGTTGAAATGAAAAAAATAGAGTGGAACTGGCTTTGAGGTCCAGATTTGAATACTACCCTGGAGGGAGTTTTCACTTACTTTTGGTTTGATGAAGGTAAGTAAACAAGTGGACACTGCAGGACAAAAGACACAGTCACCATAGATACATCCCAATGGTACCCTATTCACTATATGGTGACCTGCCTTTCAAAAAGAAAAA
>JACXGI010009716.1:0-29550 GCA_016801175.1 Esox masquinongy
ATTATTAGTATGACAGGATTAGTACTATTATAGGATGATTATTAGTATGACAGGATTAGTACTATTATAGGATGATTATTAGTATGACAGGATTAGTACTATTATAGGATGATTATTAGTATGACCGAATTAGTACTATTATAGGATGATTATTAGTAGGACAGGACTAGGACTTACATGGGTTGTGGTGTGATTGTCATCAGTATCTGATTTGCCTTCATGCAGAACATGGACATCGAGGTGGATGAGAATGGAACTCTGGACCTGAGCATGAAGAAGCCCATGAAACGAGAGGGTGGCAGCCCTGGCCTGCACTCCCCCGACCCCTCGTCCTCCTCTTCCTCCCTGCACCACGGAGGCAGCAGTGGCATGACCTCGCCCCACACAGGCCACACCTACAAACAGGAACGCTGGGAGGAGCCTCTGGACTACACCACACCCAATCGCCAGCGAGAAGAGGATTTGGAGGAGGTATGTCTTCTGTCAGCTCCTCCACCTCTCATTTACTCCCATCCTTACCGTTCCGGTCTCATTTAACCATCATGCATTGCCACGTTTAAAGTAATTCAAACTGACTGAAGGGTGTGTCCTGTTTGCGCGGGGTCAGGTGGATCCCCACACAGCGAGGTCCTTTGCCTCGTCAGACCCCGAGGACGTGGACATGATGCAGGATCACTCCGACCCGAGGACGTACCCTGGGGAGGTCACCACCCCAAACTTCAAGGTCCAGTTCCAACAGCCCAAAGACTGCAAGAAAGATGTACTCCTGTAAGCACGCCCCCCCCCCCTTTCACCAACACACACACACACACACACACTTCGTCAGACACACAGACAGACTCTAATATAGACACACACTCATACACAGCTGCTCAAATCGTCCCTTAAGAGAGGCACAGCTCTCTCTCTCTCTCTCTCTCTCTCTCTCTCTCTCTCTCTCTCTCTGACATTCTGAACCCATTTCCTCTGATATTTCTTCCATTCACCTCACCCCTCCATTTCTGTTTCCAGGTGTCCCACTCCTGGTTGTGATGGAAGTGGCCACATCACCGGAAACTATGCATCCCATCGCAGGTACTGTTTCTAGACCCTAAGTGTATTCACTCAGAGAAAAGGAATCGCGGTGGCTCCTGTAATACAAAAAACTATGAACATGAACAGTGTCAATAAACAAACCTTTGCCTTGCTGGCTGTTTTCTGTTTCCAAAGACTTATCCAATGACCTCAAACTATATTCCTTCTTTGATTTTTCCTTCTTCCTCTCTTCATCTGTCTTTTTCCCACTTTTTCTCTCGTTCTTTTTCTCTTGTCTTTGTCTCTCTTGTTCTCTTTTCTCTCCTGTCCATCCCTTCCTCTCTTTCTCTCCCTCCCCTTTCAGTCTTTCTGGGTGTCCCCTGGCTGATAAGAGTCTTCGTTCCCTCATGGCCGCCCACTCTACTGAACTGAAGTATGTCTGCTTTCCTCTCTGCTTTTCCTTAATTTAACACAGTGGTTCGGCCACCACTGTATGCTAAAGTGATCAATACAATTCTGGTAATGCTGCAGTTTCTACTGTTTTATACTGGAACTGCTAATGCAAACGCTACTTTTTCTACTGCTTTATACTGGAACTGCTAATGCTAACACTACTGTTACTACTGTTTTAATAATGGGTATGCTAATGCTAACACTGCTGTTACTACTGTTTTAATACTGGGTCTGCTAATGCTAACGCCACTGTTTCTGCATATGCCTTTGTAATTGTCCTGCACCCATCTTCACCTGCAGAATAATCAGTTGGCAGTTACAAATGTAACTGCTCAATTTATTATTTAGTTTTAAAACCTTTTGAAGAGGATTTGTATCTTTACATAGAGGGGCTGGAAAACCTTGTCCCCACGGGCCAGATGGGGGCTGGAGTTGGGAGCCCCTACACCAGACTCCGCCACATGACTCTGTTTGATGGTGCACTGACCTTTAACCCTTTGTCGCACAGGTGCCCCACTCCTGGATGTGATGGATCAGGCCATAACACTGGAAACTACGCCTCCCACAGAAGGTACAGAGCTCTTCAGTGAATCACCAATCTACTTCCACAAATCCTACTTACCTACCATCTCATTTGGGAGACGGTCACAAAACAAGCCTCTGTCTCCCTCTCCCCTCCTCTCCTTCTCCCACACACAGAAGCATAATGCCAGAGAAGCTTAGTGCGAGATTTTGGTAGTTTTAGGCAGGACTCACACAGCCATCCACAATTGTCAAAATAAAGTTCTGTCCATTTTTTTTATATGCTTATCTTTCTTCGTTTGGTTCATATATATTTTGTTGGATTCAATATTTCAAATACATATTTTTTTAATTACATTTTTCAGTTATGCACTCCTTTCGGCATTAGAATAAACAAAAATATGCTTACATTTAATGTTCCATCCCTGTCAAACGATAACGTCACCACCATGAGAGACGATTGTTGAAGGTGTTTGTCCACCCTTTTTTATCGGCTTCATACTTTCTATTTTCAGTTTGTCTGGGTGCCCTCGTGCCAAGAAAGGTGGATTTAAAACAACTCCCATCAAGGACGACAAGGAGGACTCCGAGCTCTTAAAGTTCGTACCACTAAGAAAGCCACGCCCTTTTTTCTTCTAATTAAGATACACGGTAAAAGTCACTTTCTAAAAGTAAAAGGCGGTCACCCTGACCTCCCGGCAGAGGCAGGATGGCTTGTCCCCAGCCCAGTCTGTCTCCTAGAGATGACGTCATCACACCAACGCCAAACCCAAACAGGCCTGAGACTCACTGCGCTGACTCGTATTACTGTAGCTTGTGGTAGAGTATCGCAGTGTAGATCACATTTCTTCCGAAAAACATTACACCTTGCTTTTCTCTGAAAACTCCCCAACTGTCCGCTGACCCGTCAGCTGATGAAAACGTTGGCGTTTGTGTTTCTTTGAATGTGCTTGCTTTGTTTTGCCACCACAACATGGTGCCACGAAAGAGATGCCATACCTACAAGCATGCTATCTTAATGTGAAAGCGATTGCTGGAGAAGTAACGTTATTTATAGTTGGGTAGCTTTTCAGTTGCTATGGAACACTGTAGTAAACACTGTGTTGGATTAATGGGTTGCACATTTGTTTTGAACGTTTGTTGTGGAGGTGATGACCAAGAATTCTACTCAATGAATTGTAGATGGGCCCTGATGAAAATGTGGTCGAAATGTATTACTGAGGCTTGAAATCATGATGCCATCTTTAGAGAAGGCAAATAAATAGTAGCTAAACCTTTTGTCATAATTCTTATGTCACCGTATTGAATGTACTGGCAATAAATTTGTGTTGGCTATTAGAAGATAAAATGGCTACCAGTGTGAGGTTCATGGGGCTCTGGTCATTTTCCTTTGTCATTTCATATTAATCTACATTGCAAAAAAAACAAGATACCTAGCTACTTAATTTCAGATAGCAATAGTTTCTATCGCCAGCTACTTTTGACAGACTTTGCAAGCCAGTGTCAATACTGCCATCTGCCAAATGTACCTTCGATGACATTGTGATGACGGCAAAGTTTTTCACTTTAACAATGTTGTCATTATTTGAAGCCCCTACAGTGTAGTTTAATCCTTCAGAATGTTTAGAAAACATCCAGAACATTGACAACAATTGTAAAGACGCGACGGATGTGCAACCAATGACATGAAAAATGCACTAGCTACAATGTAGCTATATATCATATATATATATATATATATATATATATATATTATCATATATATATATATAAATATATATATATATATAACTCTTTTATAGTATAACTATAAAGACCATTTTCTTTGTGCCTTCCATCTGATCTCTCTGCAAGTGTCACATCAACAGATGTGCTGATGTCAGCCCTTTCCATCTCGCCCCTGCAGATGCCCTGTCCCTGGCTGCGACAGTCTGGGTCACATCAGTGGGAAGTACGCCACCCATCGCAGTGCCTACGGGTGCCCGCTGGCCGCGCGCAGGCAGAAGGAGGGCATGCTTAACGGCAACCTTTTCTCCTGGAAGGCCTTCAAGACCGAGAGCCCTACCTGCCCCACCCCCGGGTGTGACGGATCGGGACATGCCAATGGCAGCTTCCTCACGCACCGCAGGTAACGGCCAATCACAGCGCGCGGGCGGCTTCCTCACGCACCGCAGGTAACGACCAATCACAGCGCGCGGGCGGCTTCCTCACGCACCGCAGGTAACGACCAATCACAGCGCGCGTGCGGCTTCCTCACGCACTGCAGGTAATGGCCAGTCACGGCGGTTCCCAGTGCAGCTGTCGTGCGGATTATTACCTGCGGTTGCATCAGAAGTCTGCGGTTTGTTTTCGTGTTTCGAAAATGTAATGAGATGTTCATCTATTCCTCCCCTGTTCATAGTCTCTCTGGGTGTCCCAGAGCCTCCTTTGCCAAGAAGAAAGCCAAGTTCCCTGGGGACGAGTACCTAAGCACTAAGTTCAGAGCGAGCGATGGTAGGAGCACAATGTCACAGCGGCCTTAGGGAGCACCTTTTGGTTTTTCACCTGACTGATACATTCAAAGCGTTGATGATGACATGAGATGATCTTTTGAATCCGCTGTGTAGTGCTAGTTCCTGAACCAGGAACCAAGCGCACTGCTTTTGTCAAAAACAGCCTTTTAAACACCAGAAAGGTGGAAACTATGGAACGGAATAATATCATGCATAGGGAAACTAGATGCTTAATAAGCTTCCATTAATTTCGTTACTCCACACCTGTCCTTGCAAATGTCGTTTCACCAGCCCACTGTTATTTCAGACTGTATTGTAGGTCCAGTTGTCTTGTAATCTGATGCAATTATGGGATGGTGTCAATTCACTTGACGAAAAAAGGGGATCTTGATCTCTCCTCTTTTACTCTTTGTAGTTCTGGATAATGACGAGGACATCAAACAACTCAACAAGGAGATCAATGAGCTCAACGAGACCAACAACGAAATGGAGACAGACATGGTGAACCTGCAGACACAGGTGTGTGTGTGTGTGCGTGAGTGTGTGTGAGTGTGTGTGCAGGATTCACAGCCTTAATGGCAGTCACAATATTAAGTTAATATCTAACATTTTAAATTGTGATTTGATGCTAAGTGCCTGATCTCCAGTTGACGTGGTCTGTTTGCTGTGTGGGTGTGTTGGGGCAGATCTCCTCTATGGAGAAGAACCTTCAGAACATTGAGGAGGAGAATAAGCTGATTGAGGAGCAGAATGAGACTCTGTTCATGGAGCTGTCAGGATTGAGCCATGCCCTGATTCGCAGTCTGGCCAACATACGCCTTCCACACATGGTGAGTTATACACAGTTACATAGAGTGTATGTACAGTTTATATACAGTAATATATACTGTATATATACAGTTTACATGCTATTAGTTACAGTTTGTATACATTTACATACAGTTAATATACACTTACATACAGTTAATATACACTTACATACGGTTAATAAACAGTTTATTTACTGTGAGAAACACACTATCAGTAACTGAACTTCCTTATTTCCACGTCATAGCAGGAGCCAATCACTGAGCAGAATTTCGAGAGTTACGTGAGCACCCTGACTAACATGTACAACAACAAGGACTGCTTTCAAAACCCCGAGAACAAGGCACTACTGGAGAGCATTAACAAGGCTGTAAAGGGCATAAAGGTCTGAAAACCAACCCCATAGGGAAGAAGCATCTGAACACATGAAGATGGAGACGAGGGAACGTCGTCAAGAGACTATGGTATATTTAGAAAGAATACAAATCCAAAAGGGCATTCAGGTTTTATAAATGGCAACTTAAATTCAACCCAGGGAGCATTCTATAAAGAAGAAAAAACATAAATAGGACCAAAATCCAAACATGCTGCTGATGGGATTGGAGGAGGAAGTGGAAAAGAACCAAATCCTTCAGTTTGAATTGATGAGAAAAAATATGGGTTTTTTTGTTGCTTTTTCTGTTGTTTTCGTGTCTGTCCTATCCTGGAGGGATCTCTTCGGCTCTTCCGATTCATTTGGAAAGAAAGACAGCTGGAGTTTGTGCTAGGAAGTCTGATAAGACAACAGCTATGACATGCGCCTATAAGACAACGGATATGACTTGCCTAAAAAGGTAAAGAAAACAACTAAATAACACAAAGACAAGAAGACATGGTGGCTTGGGATGCTCTGGGCAGGAGGGGAGGGAGCTTGTGTGATGCCAGGCCCTGCAGTCCGTCTGCTGAAGGATAAGCGAACGGAGAATCACTGAACTCTGGAGTCTTCGCGAGCAATGGTTCGTGTTAGCATCGTCATCGCGGCAAGATGTCAACATTGCTCCTTATCTCATCTCAAGCCGGCGGAACAGCCCTTCAGACGAAGATGGAGTCACAAATCGCTGGTATCTTTTTCTCTTCTGAAGATCAACAGTGCAGCCTGTTATATTTTTGAGGAGATGCAGCAGACGTAGCCTTTTCTCTTCGAATGGAAGTGTGATGGTTATAGTGTACCTACATGTCAAATCCTGCTAGTCACATCCATAGTATTTATCAACATAGATGCATTGCACTTCATTTCAATTGTTTGTGGTACAATACTTGTGGTTATGTAAATTATTTAAATGTGTGATTGCTCAAATTGTAATTTATTGCCATTTTATGTTAATCTATTTGTATTTATTTCATTGGATCTATTTATTAACTTTATTTCATTGTTTTGTAAAACAGCAATGCAACCCTGCTAGTCCACGAAGGCCATAAAGATATCAAACAGGGGAGTCTTCTACATGCATATTTTTAAAAAGCTATATAGTTAACTGTCCACACTTAATTATTTTATATATTGTCTTTTTTTTTACATTTTTAATTGCAGATATTTTATAACTGACTACGTTTTGATAGTTTTATAAAGGTGTTTTACTTTATGTTATTTCTGTTATCTGTAAAGTATCTTCAGATACCCACTACTTAAAAAGAAAGTATGTATTTATTATTTATTTAATATTGAAGAGTGACTGTGACATGGTTGTATATTTATTTTTTCATTTATGTGTGTGCTGTGACGGCCGCGTTCCAGTAGTCCTACAATCCATTGCTAATATTTAAATACATAAAACATGCTCCTAAATAAAAAATAAAAATAATTCATTATTGTTTGATTACTTAGGCTTTACTAGTCATACCAGCAGCTCTTCCTTAGGGATCATAAAAGAAAAATATCCAACAGAAGCAATCACTCTCCTGTTGGTACCAGAGTCTCTTTGTGTCAGAGACACTGATTTGTAGACTTTTTTTGTCAGGAAAAGAAATAGACCAAGAAAACAAATAGATATAATGGTTGAACGCTACCTCTGCAAGCGCTTTGTAGCGGCCAAACCTGGCTAGCCCAAAACATATTCAGTAATGTACCTTAGATGTTAAAATGCCTTTTGATACATTATTTTTCTCTGTTCTCTCAGTGTTTTGAGCGGCTGCTCTGTAGGCCCATTACAGTATGTTCATATCCATACTGGATGTTTGGCACGAAAACACTGAAAGGATGTCTTCAACTCTTAACCACCAAGTAGGATGACCTTATTTGAATATGTATATCAGATAAGCTTACACCTTTATAGCCTTATTCTAGATTTTTTTTTTTAATGCACAAAGTGCCACTAAAATCCTCACTTTCTTTCCTGATTCTTTGCATTCTGCAGTGTACAATGTCTGGTCACCTGACATGACCATAGCATCAGATGGATTTGTGATTGTTTCAGATGCCTTTATTTCTTTGCCAAGATGGCCGTAAGTACACTATATATATATATATATATATATATATATATACACATTCTGTATAAATTGAATTTAAAAAGCTATATATATGAATATAAACATACATATATTTTTCCAGTGTTATCGTTGATCTCTTGTATTTGCTTAACAGAGGAACAGTAGTTGTCTCACACTGGTGAAAACAAACTATTATCAATAGGAGGCAGTTAAGCACCATGTAGATGAAACCTGCCGGACTGTGGCTTTAATGATACTCTCATTTCAAACAAGAAAAACGGTTGCGGTAAAAGTAAATAGTCTTTTACGCTACTCGAGATTGTTTTAAGGTTTCCTTTTCACTGGACCATCATGTCCTTGATTGGGACATGTTGAAAATGTTAAGGTGTGTGTTATTTTCATTTTTAACTAAATGGTTGGCTATTTGTCCAAGTGTCATGTGAGTGAGTTCATGTATAGAGGCCTTTTCATAGTGTTCACCTATGCGCTATATTGTACAGTGCTGTGTCGTCAAGATAAGGTCAGCCCACCGTAACGGGTTCTCAAACACGATCACAAACTTAAATAGTGAATGGGGTACTTGCTCTCAGTGATCCGTTGCAACTAGTACGAGGCCCTGTGACTACCTGGTGATGTAGTAGGTATGGATGGTGTAACTCTGCTTCTAGCCAGTGTAATGAAACTCTCTTGTGCACTTTAAAAAAAAAACACTGAAAATGCCAGCATTTGAGTATCCAAGTCAAAAGAACACACTAGGCCATGGCTGATAGCAATGTGCTGGTACAACCCACCAGAAGGAGAAAGAGATACAAAGAACTGTATATTTGACCTGTCTGTGGATGTTTTAATGTAACTCTAAACACTGTTTCAGATGTACAGTGGGCTGCAATGCCCTTTGCTTCAGTGGCTGGAGAGCGGAGTGGAGGTTATTCAATTAATGCTATTGTGTTTGGATATAATACTTTACAAACCAAACATTTTTGACCAAACCCCTCTATTCGCTCGTTAGAGGAAAGCAGAGATAGGCTTGCAGATTACTGGAAAGAGCTGAATAAGTCAGCAGAATAAGAGGATGCCAGGCCAGTCAGCCAAAACTTAAGGCGATTGTAGGGATTGGATCAAGTCCCCCTGGTGAAATGATAAATGTGAACATGTGGGAGTATGGAATGACCAGCAGCGTTAGAGGCTTGCCTCTTGGTTTCAGTGAGAGATGTTGGTTGCATTCATGCTTGTCCATCACTCAGAATGTCAAGTCTTTTGTCTTGTCTAACCTTTCCTCAGAAGAGTTGTTGATTCACTTGATTAGCTGGAAGGAAGTAGCTTGTTCTTCCTCCTCTTTTTAATGCACGATCATCATAATACTCTACAGGAGTATTGTGACAGTATTTATATCGTATTCAACATGGCATGACTCCTTTTAAAATGATTTAAAACTTCACTGACGGTACTGAGATACATCGCAAAATGATTGTCAAACACATTTGTAAAGATAGGCATAGAACTCAATGCAATCAAGTGTTAATTACAACTTCTCCTTTTGAAGAGTGATTCACTTTTTCCTCACTTTAGGACTGACTATGTTTTCTGTTGTTTTTTTTGTTTTTTTTTACATTTCTGTGTTCTTCAGCTGGTCAACTGGGTTAGGATGGAGGCAGACTGACTTTTCACGGGTTGGTTGAACAAACCCGCTAATGTAACGCTGTGTTATTTTCTGACCACTATGTTTTACTTCACCGGTGATAACGGTAATGTCCGCTGATGAGTCGTGGCATGGCGATGGAGCATGGATGACTCATGGTTCCACGGCGTCTGTAACATGGTGTGTGAAACTATTCATTTCAGTTGTCGTGGCGGCTGGTATGACAGTATGTAGTCATCAGAGGTCAGTGGGGCAGTTCAGCCACCTTTATGGTTTAGCATGACAGTAATTCATGTCAGGGGACTGGATTGTTTTCTGTTATCGTTTTTCATGACCTGCGATCAGTTATCCCGCCTATTTTTTGTACCGGTACACCACTTGTGCGGTGCTTTTACAAGTCCAGCATCGCGTTTAGAAGCGCGGTGTTTCTATTTGCTCGGATCCAAAGTCAGACACACACTGGTGAACCCTCTGAGTAATAACGAACTGAAGACCTATTTCTTAATACACACCAATGTCCTCGTTTTACCTGCCATTCCGTCGCCCTCCGCCAGTCACATTGTCTACTGTCTGGACAACAGTAGAAAACACTGGGAACGAGAGGAAAGATAACCCAAAGGAAATAGCCCAAAGCTTCCCTTTCTGATTCTGGTACTGGACACTTCTAAAGTCCCCGAGAGATACAGCCTGTCCTCAACCTTGGCGATAACCTTGGAGGGCAAGTTGTTAAGTGGCTCCGCTTCAAACCCTCTCCTTCAATTCAGAAACACAAAAAATGCAACAAGTCGAAGTAGATCACAGGCACCCCACACACACACACACACACACACACACACACACACACACACTGCACTCGAGCTCCCCCAGAGGAAGTCGTGTCTATTGGAATGGCGCAGTGTGACACTGAGCCAACCAAACCAAACCAAACTCCCGCCATGGGTACTGTCGATTAAAGCTGCGCGGTTTTATCATGTGTGCCTTTTCTCAATCCATCGCTCACTGGTGTGTTTACATTTAAAGAACCTGGTTCAAATCCTGCTCAGAAGGTTGGCTGGGGTGAAACGTTTTTCACGGGGTCAAGTCGGATTGTGGTGGGTGGGGGGGGCTAGTTGGTGGCACGTTCATACGTCATAATGGTTGAGAAACTGTGATCTAAAAATGATGATTCAGGTACCAAACTGCATGGACAGTTTCTGTAAAGGAAATATAAAATGAACATAACCTTTATCATAGATGATGCATTAGTGTGCAGGGCATTATTTTGAAACGTTGAAGTCTCTGTACATATTTGTATTAAGGAACAGTGTTGTTGTTGTTGTATTGAAGAATAGTAAAAAAAAATAAAAAATAAAAAATAACAATACATAGAGTTTGTGACAAAATTCCCAGCCAAGGCTTGTCCTGCTATCACATTTTTACACAGATGAGCTATTTTTATTGGTGATTTTCTAGGCATTGATATTACAGATATCTTTTTGAAAATTGCAAACTTCCGAAATTACAAGCACTTCCACAATGATAGACTGTAAGGATTTTTTGTTACTTTTCTAGAGGTGGCCGTTCCTTTGCTAACATTTTGTAAAGCAGGGCCGGCCTTGGCTGCGTGTGTTCTGGGTCTCCTGCGTTCTTCTGGAAGTGAACTCTGTAGTCGGGCTGAAATTGTGACTGTGTGTTTGTGTTCTTGTATGTGTCCCTGTGTCGATGTTGCAGACAAAAGAAGTGATGTCATTTACTGTGGGAATGTGAACCATTTTAATGTTATCTATGAAAAATATTAATAAATAACAATAGGCAAGTGCGTCTGTCGCTTGAATTTCCTTGTGTGTGTGTGTGTGTGTGTGTGTGTGTGTGTGTGTGCGTGGGACTTTGCGTGTGTTTGTGGGTGCGAGGCCATACAATGTAGGTAAAGGGCTCCCGGAGAATGACAAACCTAAGGGAACACTTCTTGTTTTTTTGTTTCTTTTAAAACAAATGGGGTTAGGTGTTTCATAACAGGCTGTATCGATATGCGGGAGCACTGACATCTGCTGGACTAGACAGAATCTACAAGAAACAATGTCAAACAGTAGCCCAGGGCTGTCCAGCGTTCTCGGCTGCTTCTTCCTGGGTGCATTTACCACTGAAGCATGGGTTCGAATCAGACCCGCTGCTCTTTCAGAAAAAAACAACTTTCACCGTCAAATGAAGCATAAAATGCAGAAAATATACTCTAAAGAAAAGATAATGTGAATTACTCTGCCTCAGTCAAATGTGGACCAGTGGATATCAAAGGATCAGAGTTAGCCATCTTTTAGACGCTGTCTGTTAGCCTGTGCTTTTTGTGTGTCAACACAGAAGTATGTCACGGCGGTCGCTCATGCAGGAGGGCGTTGTGAACAGAAAGCCTACAACGCATCAGTCAATGAGACTTCAAGGCAGGTCACTCTGCTGTCTGATGCAATGTACAGCGATGTGTGGTGAAGTATAGTGCACTGTGATAAACTGTCTAGTGGCTTAAATTCAGGTGACATCACTTTGATATGGAAGATATCGCCATGACAGGAATGAAGGTCAACCTCAGTGTTTGTTTTTCTGTTACGTAAAGACGGAGTTAACTTAATTCCTGTAAAACAAGCACAAATTGACGTCCTAACTAAATTATCAAGAGGCTTTTTGAAGGATCGTCAATTCTGATGCCTGGATATTTAGACCATCAATAAGAGCACCTTTTAATGTACTTTGGCATAAATCAGTATAGATTAATGTGATAGTGAAATTATTTCATAGTTTATCTGAATTAAGTACCAATTTCAGTGTAACAAAGAAATCAAGGCAGACTGGAGACCAGTTTAACCATGGGGCCAAAAGCATACACCACAGTAATACCTACAAAATTTATTGTTTTTATTTTTACGGATAAACCAATATTGTTCATGTGAATAGTAAAAACCTGACCAAGAATTGATCCTTGTGAGATTCTCTTTGTGTTAAATTATTTAAAACTCTTCCACACAGCCTGGTTCAGGCCAGTGGATGAAAGCACATCAATAAGTAAGCACATCTCAACTAACTAGTTGTTGAAATGAACACAAATATTTTCTAGGATCACAAGATGTGTTTCCCGTTTGCTTCCTGCTGTGGTTCTGTGTGATGCTTGCTGTTAGCTACTTGGTCATCTGTAAGCAAGCCTGCTAGCTTGGTGTAGTCTGTCACTAGCATAGTCAGAGAAGTTACCGTTGTTTTCTTGATTAAGACTGTGACCATAGCTTTCTTACTGGAATAAAGCCCTCTTGAGTTTCGGTCATGAACAAAAAAGACAAATAATTTCCTGCACCTCATTATGGTACTGCTTAATGATAGATCACAATCACAGTCAGTACATTAGTGAATGATAATAAACTGGATGTGATTGGCCTGTGTAAACCCTGGCTTAAGCCTGATGAATTTACTGCCCTAAATTAGGCCGTGCAAGTCAAATCAAACACACATTTCTCTGGGGGTGCAGACCCGAACAAAACACAATATTAAAAGAAAATAGAGTCCACACTCATATGCTCCACAACGTATCATTATTCAAAATAAAAGGCCACTTATTTCGATCAACAAGGATCATCACCAGGACACCGTTTTTCCTCTTGAAGTTGCTAATATTTACAACAGCAAGTATCAAATTTACACACAAACAAATTACTGATTTTCTGTCTTTTGAGGTTTTTGTCATGATATCTATGCAGGTAACTAAATCACTTTTCATAGCTACTATTTACAGGCCCCCTTGTCCATACACCGTTCCTCAGTGAGTTCCCAGAATTCTCAGCGGACCTCGTAGCTATGGCAGACAACATTAAAATTGTGCAACTTCATTTGCCTTTTACTCACGAAAAAATAATGAAAGCATCGGATATAAAACATTTCTCTGCAAATACGCTTTAAAGGAATCTGACATAAATGGCTTAGGCAGGGGAGAAGAACAATACCCACGCTTCACTGCACAACTGTTCAAAAATGTTGACGGATCACCACTGGAGTTTGAGATGCAATTTGGAAAGTAGGTAGATTTAGCTATCTTCATGCATCTATTTCTTAATTGCTTGAATAGCTGTCAATCAGCAACCCAGGCTGTTTTCTATCCATTGCCAAGGCCTGATTATCATAATAATGAGATTTGAACATTTGTTGGGGACCCAAGTATTACTTCTATTTTTATCTCTAAGGTGTTCAAATTGCATGTGTTTATCTGCCCCACCATTTATATTTTGGATTACAATTTGCTCACCTTTAGTGCAAAAAATGCATTGAATGTACATGGGGCTTTTTGCTAAAAGTAAAGCAACCTATATAGGCATTCAGTTTACCCACCATTTTGTTTACCACTGCACCACCAAAAATAATATTGAATTGAAGAACACATATTGCTGGAGCGATCAATGTTAGAGTATACACACCTGGCCACAAATGGATTTTGCATTGGGTTAGGTACAATGCATTTGGAATGTATTCAGACCCCTTCACTTTCTCCACATGTTTTTTTGTTGTGGACTTAATTTATAATTGGTCAAATAAGAATAAATGACATTAGATGCAACTTTATTGTCATTGAACAGTACGAGTACAGTACAACAAAATGCAGTTAGCATCTAACCAGAAGTGCAAATAGAAGAGGGCAGGATATTTACAAGTATTAAGTATACTATACGTTACAAGTGGAATGTATAGATGTGCAATGAATGCAAATACAGTACAAATGGCAATTCAAAATGATCAATGAAGGCAAATAAGGGAGGACAGAAAATTTACAAGTATTAAATATAATGTATGTACAAGTGGGAAATGAATAGTTGTGCGATGAGGCAAATGCAAGTACAAATGGCAATTCTGACTGTGCAATCGAGCGAATTGAAGGTGCAGGTGGTTTGTGCAACTGAAAGGCAGGGATAGCAGCAATGAGCTTCCTGAGGTAGATACAGCTGTGCTCAAAAGTTTGCATACCCTTGGAGAATTAGTAATATATGTACCATTTGTAAAGAAAACATGAGTGAGCAGGCAAAACACGTCTTTTATTTCTTATGGGATTCACATTCAACTGTAGGTCATAGCGGAATGGAACAATCATAAAACAAAACATGGCAACAAAGAAAAAAATGAACTGTCCCCTGTCCAAAAGTCTGCATACCCTTAGTTCTTAATACTGTGTATTGCCCCCTTTAGCATCAATGACAGCGTGCAGTCTTTTGTAATAGTTGTCTATGAGGCCCCAAATTCTTGCAGGTGGTATAGCTGCCCATTCATCTTGGCAAAATGACTCCAGGTCATGCAAAGTCTTTTGTCGTCTTGCATGAACAGCACGTTTGAGATCACCCCAGAGTGGCTTGATGATATTAAGGTCATGGGACTGTGATTGCCACTCCAGAACCTTCACCTTTTTCTGCTGTAACCACTGGAGGGTCAACTTGGCCTTGTGCTTAGGGTCATTGTCATGCTGGAAAGTCAAAGAGGGTCCCATGTGCAGCTTTCGTGCAGAAGAATGCAATTTGCCTGCCAGTATTTTCTGATAACATGCTGCATTCATCTTACCATCAATTTTCACAAGATTCCCCGTGCCTTTAGAGCTCACACAACCCCAAAACATCAGTGAGCCACCACCATGCTTCACAGTGGGGATGGTATTCTGTTCACTATAGGACTTGTTGACCCCTCTCCAAACAGCGCTTATGGTTCTGACCATAAAGCTCTATTTTGGTCTCATCACTCCAAATTACAGTGTGCCAGAAGCTTTGAGGCGTGTCAAGGTGTTTTGTCGGGCATATTGTAACCAGGCTTTTTTGTGGCATTGGCGCAATAAAGGCTTCTTTCTGGCAACTCGACCATGCAGCTCATTTTTGTTCAAGTATCGTCGTATTGTGCTCCTTGAAACAACCACACCGTCTTTTTTCAGAGCAGCCTGTATTTCTCCTGAGGTTACCTGTGGGTTTTTCTTTGTATCCCGAACAATTCTTCTGGCAGTTTTGGCTGAAACCTTTTTTGGTCTACCTGACCTTGGCTTGGTATCAAGAGATCCCCGAATTTTTCCCTTCTTAATAAGTGACTGAACAGTACTGACTGGCATTTGCAAGGCTTTGGATATTTTTTTATATCCTTTTCCATCTTTATAAAGTTCCATTACCTTGTTACGCAGGTCTTTTGACACAGGTGTGGAAAATTCACTTTTAATTGCCATTTTCACCTGTGTGTGTCACCTTGTGTGTCTGTAACAAGGCCAAACATTCAAGGGTATGTAAACTTTTGATCAGGGCGATTTGGGTGAATTCTGTTATCATTATGATTTAAAAAGGAGCCAAACAACTATGTGATAAGAAAATGGCTTCACATGATCAACATCCTTAAATAAAAGACAGTTTTTTTTGCATGATCAGTCATATTTTCAAAATCAATGCCAAAATTTCACAATTTCTGCCAGGGTATGCAAACTTATGAGCACAACTGTATGTACATGTAACAACTGAAAACTTCCTTATCAGACTTTGCAAGGCAGTGTCAGAGTCCAGTAGTACAAGGGAGTAGTGTGACAAGGTCCCTGAGAGGCAGTACTAAGCGGTGGGTGGGTGGGTGTGGTTAGTGATGGGTCTTTACAGAGTTCAGCAGGTTTTCGGTAGATGGAAAGAAACTGTTCCTGAGCCTGCTGGTGCAGGAACGAAAAGACCTGTACCGCCTGCCTGATGGCAGAAGGGCAAACAGTTTGCGGCATGGATGCGAAGGAACTCTGATGATGCTACACACTCTGTGCAGACACCGCTTGCGCTGGAGGTCTAGATGGCCGGGAGCTGGGTACCAGTGATGTGCTGGTCGCTTTTCACCACCCATTGCAGGGCCTTCACAGAGCATCTGCCAAATAATGGCTGAATAATAAATTGCCTTAAATATACACACAATACCACACATTGACAAAGCGATTCTAATTAATATGAAAATGAAAAACTGAAACAGTACATAAGTATTCAGACCCTTTCCCATGACACTCAGAATTTAGCTTAGAGGCTTCCAGTGCCCTTTCTCTGTTCTTGAGATGTCTCTAGAGCTTGATCTTTAGTCTATGGTAAATTCAATACATTGGACATGATTTAGAAAGGCACATACCTGTCTACACAAGTCTCCTAACCCACGTCACAGTGTATGTCGGAGCAAAAATATCTCTGTAGACATCCAAGATAGAATAAACTTTTTTTTTTTTAAATGCTCAACTATTGAAACTTCCCAGGAATACAGTGGGCTCCATCATTGTGAAATGAATATTAGTTTGGAAACACCAACTCTTCCTTGAGCTTGATGTCCAGACAAACAAAGTAACCGGGCAAGAAGGGCCTTGGTCAGGGTGGTGACCAAGAACCCAAAGGCCACTGTGAGAAAGGGCCAGAGTTTCTCTGCAGGGATGTGAGAACCTGTCAGAAGGACAGCCATTTTTGATGCACTCTTTAAACCAGGCCTTTACGTTAGAGTGACTAGATGAAAGCCAGTCCTGTTTAAAAGGCAAATATCATGCCGTCTAAAGGTCTCTGAGAGCCACAGGAAAAATAATATCTGTTTGGATGACGCCATAATCGAATTATTAGGCCTGAATACCAAGAACAAGGCCTGGCAACAAGGTAACGCTCATCACCTGGCTAACACCAATCCCTGCGGTGAATCATGGTGTTGGGAGCATCATGCCATGGGAATGCTTATCAGCGGCAGGGCCTGGGAGACTGGTCGGGGTTGAGGGAAGTATTAACTGAGCAAAATACAGAGGTCCTTGAGGAAAACCTGATCCAGAGCACACAGGATATCAGACAGGGTTGAGGATTAATCTTTCAGTATGACAATGATCCGAAGCACACAGCCAAAAGAATGCCCTAGTGGCTTTCAGACTGGTCTGTGTATGTCCTTGATTGGTTCAGTGAATGCCATTGAACTACCATGGGGAGACCTGAAGATCGCAGATCACCCACACTAGCCAGCCCCATTCCGGATGCACGTGCACAATTGTAAATACTGGAACACAAATACGTTTTACCCGCGCAAACGTTACCTGGGATTGTTAGAGCTACCGGCGATTGGTTTTCAAAACGCAAGATTCAGAAATCAACCGTGATTTACTCCTGCATTCTTATCTTAAAATCAACGTCGTCAGCAGGCAATGAAAACCAGTGATTTCAATGATCTAAGGTCGAGAGCAAGGAGAATCACACGGTCTACAAGTACGCAGTTGAGGTGGCGGCTGAATTGAAATCATGACTCGTTATCTCTTGGCGAGTGCTTCTCAACACGCATTTGGTCCTCAAATATCGTGATAAATTCTATATGTTTCACATTGAAGGCGGTGCATTATTACAGCTATCTGTAGACAAATAGCCTAATCACTTAGTCCTATCTGAAAACTGAAAAATATAAAATACCAACCAGTATAGCCTATTATTGTTCTGAGAAAGACGCATGTGGAAGTAGATTACTTAACCATATTTTCTATGGGTATGCTAAAATTAACGTAGGCATACTTTGTTTTCACCAGCCAAAACCAGAGAAAATGTAAAAAGCGCTTCGTCGGTCCACTGATCTAGTTATTCGCGCACACCTTTGCGCACATGCTGATCACACACATGGCACTCGACTTCTGAATAACATGTTTTTAGGACAGTAAAAAATATTCAAACATGCAACGTGTCGTAATAATTTCGCGCACTTATTCCTTTTTTAAAGCAAGAAGTAATCCTACATTTTTGTATCTATAATCCGTTTACAATATTTTTAGTGGTAAAGTAACGGATTGCAGTTACTGATTTTTGGTAATCCGTCCAATGTAACTGATGTAATGTAATTAGTTACATGTAATCCGTTACTCCCAACCCTGATTACAGGTCAGACTACCCCTAGGCTATCTAGGGTGGGCATCACAGTTCTGATAAAATTTGCTATTTTTTTGACTTGCCCACGTGCTTCCTGAATTCAACCCTAACCACATACCCGTCCCTAGTCAGACGTCCAGATCCAGGTTCAACACTTAAATTAGCTAAATAACAAGAACAAGCTCAAGACCTAGGTGTACATATTTATTATACCTGGGTAAAAAAAAAGATTAAATGTTATTTAATACAAATGTTTAATCTGGCAGCCTGCACCAGATTCACATTCTGTCACATCATGGTGTTTTCTTAATAGCTATACTTTCTTATATCGTAGCCCATTGCCCAATCAAAATGTTAAAAATGTAATATTTCGCGTATTTAAATTGCCTACGTGTGACGTAAGCGCGTTGGCTAGTTGAATGTTTACATCTAGCTAGCAGAAGTCTAGCGGTGCCCAATCTAAGCGCTTCCAAACAAAAGCCTAAAGACAAGCAAACTAAAAGCGGCAATCGGCATTTTATCAAGAAATAATTGACTCAGCAGTTGTAGGTAATTATATTTTACAGTTATATTGGGTTGTGTGTATTGTCTGTCGTCCTTGCTTTGTTTTGCTTTCTGCTTGCGTTGAAGACTCTGATTAACGTTACGTTAAATATTTTGTCTGACATTTAACAGATTTCCTATTTAACAACCAATTAAACAGTTTAGATAGTAACTAAACAATTTAATTGACCTGATCTGACAAGTTCGCTTATTTGTTCAAGATGTATTTATGCTGATTTGTGGTTTGACTGCGCAAAGAGTATAATGCAATCTGTATTTCGAAGGTCATCACATGCATGAGGCTGATGTGGGAAAACAGGGTTGTAGTTGTCACTGGAATGCTGATATCGCTTTGCTGATTTCATGATTTCGTGGGTTTGTGTTAGAAAACGCAGCTTCTCGTTCTTTTACAGGAAGTGTACTTTTTATCCGTACCCAAGGCAAAGGCCATCAAGAGTTACAGCGCCATCCAATGGTCGTGTTTTTGTACTCTTTGTTGAAAAATAAGTTTCTATTTATGTTGCTCCAAAATATTTCCTGGCATCCTGGAAAACGTTAGCCTACATTTCACACACAATTTGTTGTGCTTGCATGAATCATTTGCCAACTAAACACTGTTGGGCATCAAAGGGACCGGGCGTCATTAAAGTAGGCAGGCTGCTTTTTATGGCTTCATGACACAGCAGGCTTGCTGAACATTTGGCTGGTAGTCCTATCAACATTGGCTGACGACTTAAACTGAAATCTTTCACTGCGCTATCATTTGTTACATATTTCAGTGTAAGACTCCATTTCAGTGTTGATGTCAAAATAAGAGGGGCTGTAGACCGCAAACTCTCTTCATTGTTTGGGTCATATTTTTTTCTTTAAAAAGCTGAGGCATGGGGCCAAAGAAATGTTACCACTCTAAAATTAATGGTTTTTTTAGACCATAGCGTGTTTGTTTACATGTACTCTTATAATTTGGGCTCTGATTGTTAAACTGAGCTCATGAAACGTGTATCACTGTCACATCTGAAATGTGGTACATCTTAGTCTTAAGGAAATGTACTGTGGCCTTCTCTTCTTTCACTGGGGAACATAAATGAGGTAACACCCATTTACAATCCATGTGTCATCTATCACCATGGGAAAAGTAAAGAACAGGGGCCCTTAAGTGGCGCAGTGGGCCCGTAGTTAACTGTCATGGTGAGGCCAGGGTTCGAATCCAGCTTGCTGATTGGCCCAGTACTTCTATGGAAGTGGGTGCAGTCAGCCTTCACCATCTAGGTTTGGGGTGTTAGTAGCTGAATTTGGTTGCCTGAACGTGAATGCTTTCCATTGGGTTATATTTCCATTTAGATACAAACGTTTTTTTTTTTTCGACCTCCTTAAAAATACATATTTTAAACAAATGTTTTCATCGGTTTAAATCGGCTGCAGTGCTACCAACTATTTTAGTTAACCGGCACATTCGGCTGGCTAACTCGTTTCTCTTCCCTCAGATTAAGGAAGGAGGTCCCCTTCCCCTGTCTCTCTCCAGTCAGAATGGGAGGAGCCGTGAGCGCTGGGGAGGATAATGACGAGCTGATTGACAACCTGAAGGAAGCGCACTACATCCGCTCCGAGCTGGTGGAGCGCGCCTTCAGGGCCATCGACCGGGCAGACTACTACCTGGATGAGTACCGCGACAACGCCTACAAGGACCTGGCGTGGCGCCACGGCAACATCCACCTCTCAGCCCCATGTATCTACTCAGAGGTGATGGAGGCCCTGGACCTCCGGCCGGGCCTGTCCTTCCTCAACCTGGGCAGTGGCACGGGCTACCTCAGCACCATGGTGGGGCTCACACTGGGTAAGTCAGATACCCTTCACTTGGACCTGTTCAGTTATCCTGCTGTGGGTTAGGGCTGGGTTAGGGCTGGGTTAGGGCTGGGTTAGGGCTGGGTTAGGGCTGGGTTAGGGGGTAAGAGATGATGTATGGGTTTTGGGGCGCTGTAGGGGCTTAGTGGGGCTGGAGCAACACTGCTTACGTGACCACTGGTATTTCTGGCAAACAAATCGACCCAGAGCCTTCCTGGGAAAATCAGAAGGCCAACATTCGTGTACTGAAACACGTTCCTGGTTTTATGTTGAGTGTTGTAACCATGGTTCCAGGTCCGTTTGGCATCAACCATGGCGTGGAGCTCCACCCTGATGTGATCGAGTACGCCTACCGGAAGCTTGACTGCTTCATCAAAACCAGCGACAGCTTCGACAAGTGAGACCTCTGTTAGCCAGCACCTTCTATGGCAAGGGGTGGGGGGTGGGGAGGGGGGTCTGGTTTGTGTGTTTTTTTTTTTTTTTTTGACGCAGAATTTGTGTTGCTCAGGTTTGAGTTCTGCGAGCCATCCTTTGTTGTGGGGAACTGCCTGGAGATCCCCCCTGAGTGCCGGCAGTATGACCGGGTGTACTGCGGTGCGGGAGTGCAGCGAGACCATGAGGAGTACATGAAGAACCTCTTGAAGGTGGGGGGGATTCTGGTACTGCCCCTGGAGGAGAAGGTGTGTACTCGCGAAGGCACGCAAGCGCACGCACACACTCCCCCTGACACTGGTATACGCCGTTCAAATGTTTACTGTTCATTTACCGTCAACAGCAATGGGTACCTTCTCCTTTTACCATAATGTACCACTTTTTACCGTAGTGTACCTTCCTCTTTTAGGATAATGTACCACCTTTTACCTTAGTGTACCTTCCTCTTTTAGGATAATGTACCACCTTTTACCATAGTGTACCTTCCTTTTTTAGGATAATGTACCACCTTTTACCATAGTGTACCTTCCTCTTTTAGGATAATGTACCACCTTTTACCATAGTGTACCTTCCTCTTTTAGGATAATGTACCACCTTTTACCTTAATGTATTTTTCTCTTTTAGCATAATGTACCACCTTTTACTAATAATGTACCTTCCTCTTTTAGGATAATGTACCACCTTTTACCATAGTGTACCTTCCTCTATTAGGATAATGTACCACCTTTTACCATAATGTACCTTCCTCTTTTAGGATAATGTATCACCTTCTTATATCATGACGTACCTTCTACTTGTGCTTTTTCTAGCTGACCAAGATCACTCGTACAGGCCAGAGCAGCTGGGAGACCAAAAAGATCATTGCCGTTTCCTTTGCTCCTCTGGTGCTCCCAAAACACAACACCAACGGCAAACCCAGAGCTGTCCCACTACGTGAGTGCCTGATCCGCTGGCCATTTTAAACTCAGTTTGAAGAAGGGAACTTCGACCCAGACTGGTCTTTGCTCTTAACAGAACAGGGATGTTTGTAAGCTTGCGGTTGGTGTGTTGTAAGGACAAGCCACTGTTGGCAGCTGATGCGTATCGTTTTTTTCCTGTTTGTACAAGTAGAATAGGCTGGATGTTGGTTTTGCCAATTACACCGTAGCGTAGCTTGCAAGGGTGTGTGGCACTATCAGCTGGCCTTTTCATCCTACCGCTCCTTGCGTGTCTTAAAATAGAAGACACGCAATATAAAATAGAAGACCTGCGCCCACATCAGCTGTTTTCTAATGTGCCTGTTTGTGTCTCCTCTCAACGGTCTCTCCGGTGGACTTGGGGAGTAGCCATATTTGAGGTGCGGACGTTGCAGGAGCTGGCTCGCATCTCCATCCGCCACGCCCTGAGAGTGCCCACCGACAGTGGGGAGGGCCAGCCACGGGCCCGGAGTTCCTTCGGGGGGGGCCGGGGCCTGGGTGTCGGCGGCCTCCACAAATACGGCCCACGTTTCAAGCGCCGGCGTGTCCACCGGCGCCACTGCAACTCCGTGGTACTGGCTAACAAGCACGCGCTGGGGGGCAGCGCCCTCGCAAGCCCCGCCCCCCCGGACAGCAATAACAACAGTGGGGAGGAGGAGCAGGGGCGGGCCCACCGGGGGGCGGGAGAGGAGGAGGCTGTGGCGGAGGAGGAAGAGGACGAGGAGGAGGAAGCGGAGAGGGAGACCGGGGAGCTGCTCCGGGTGGAACCTCCAGTGAACGTCCTGAGGGAGAGGGTTCTGTGTCTGCCTCTTCCGGAGCCCCTGAAGATGTATCTGCTGTACTACCGGGAAAAATGACTTCTCCGCAACTGGAGCACACGTCACTGAGGAGCCTGCCCGGGCTTGGGCTTCTACCAACCCACCCTTTAGGCAGGGCAACAAGTTCCCTGTTAATGACTGGGTGGCTCTCCTTCTATTGCTCTCCTTCTTTCGTGCTGTTCCTCTCCCGTTTTTCTCGTTTTCTATCTCTTCCGTTCTTGCTTTCTAACTTTATTTTTTTCCCTCCTCCTTATTTAATTATTTTCCTGTCACTAAAAGCAGGAAGATGCAAAGGTATTTGATCAATACGGGCACAGACCTTTTCTCAAGGGCACCAATGTTTTTGAACGGCCAAAAGGATCAATTAGGATTTCTGTTGCGGTGTTTTGGGAGGGAGAATTTTTGTGATTTTTCATTTCACTACCTCCCTGACCATATGTGCACGTGCCTGCCCTAACCCTGTGTCTGTTATATTGCTGTATGATTTGGCTAAACCTATCTGACATTATCTGTAGTCATAGGTCTCAGAGCACTTTGGTCCAGATCTTCTCCGTAGGCTAACGAGAGACTGAAGAAAGCCTCTGAGATCACTTGAGAGCCTTGTCCTTCACAGGCGGGTGAGGGGAGAGAAGAGGGGGGAGCAGGAGGAAGGGGGAAGAGTTTGCCTTATTTCAGAAGTGTCCGGAAGCCAGAGAAATGGTGTGTTTGTTGTAATGGAGGGGAATCTGAGGCATGGAGATGGACTTTCCCTCTTCTCCGTCGACCACGTATGGAGCATTTGGAGAGTATACTGACCTCTTAACTTTCTCCACATTTTGTTGTGTAATGGATTTATTTTTATCACCATCAATCTACACACAATACCTAATAATAATGATATGGAAATTAAAAACAATTTACACAAATATTCAGACTCTTTGCCCTGACACTCCATATTGAACTCAGTTGCATCCTGTGTCCTTTGATTGTTCTTGATGTCTCTAGAACCTCAACTGGAGTCCACCTGTGGCAAATTTTAATTGATTGGACATGATGTCCCAAAATTCAGTGCTTGTCACTGCAAAAAAACAAGCCATGCCCCAGTCTCTTTCCTTAGACCTCTAAGATATAATTGTGTTGAAGCACAGACCTGGGGAAGATTATAAAAAATTGCTAAAGCATAGAAAGTTCCTAGAAGCGCAGTGAGCAGAAGCACTCCTGAGTAAAATGCATATGGCATGCCACCTGAAAGACTTAAGAGCATTAGGGAAACTATTTTTTGGTCCTGATGAGATCAGAATCTAACTATTAGGCCTGAATGCCAAGAGCTACATGTGGCAGAAACTACTTACCGCTCATCACCTGGTTAATACATCCCTATGGTGAAGAATGGTGGTGGGAGCAACATGCTATGGGGATGCTTCTCCAAGGAAGAGAGCAGAAGACTGCTCAGTACTGAGGGAAATATGAAAGGAGTAAAATCCAGAGAGGTCCTTAAAGAAAACCTGATCCACAGCGCACAGCACCTCAGACTGGGGCGAAGATTAATCTGTCAGCATGACAATGCCCCAAAGAACACTGCCAAGACAACGCTGGGGTGGGTTCAGGGAGGTATGCGAATGTCCTTGATTGGACCAGCCAATGCCCAGACTTGAACCCTATTTAACATCTGTCGGGAGACCTCCCCATCCCATCTGACAGAGCTTGAGGGGATCTAGATGGAAGAATGGGAGAAACTGCCCAAATCCAAGTGTTTAAAGCTGGTGGAGGAAAAATGTGTGTGCTTTGTCATTAAGGGTATTATTGTGTGTATATTGATCTCTGTCAAAAGGTATACCTACGTACATGAGATTTTCAAAAATGTCTAAAACGTGTTTTCAATTTGTCATTATGTATTGTGTGTGTAGAAAAGAATGTATTTAATCAATTATAAATTAAGTCTATAACACAACAGTGTGGAGAACGTGAAAAGATCTGTATATTTTCCGCAGGCACTGTGCCTGCCTAGAGGAGAGCAGTCTGTATGGAGATAGAGGTTGCTGAAGATATTGGTCCAGCACAAATCCTGTCAGTTAAGGACAAGACTGTGGGATCCATGATATCTTTGGACTTGATTTTAAGGCACATTGTAGCATTGGTCTGATTAGATGTATGTGGCTGAGTGGATCGAGAGAGCTTGGTGCCTGACTACGGGAGAGGTGGTGTGGTGAAACTGATGAGCCACGTTGCCTGTGGTTTAGAGTCTCATATCAACTGATGCTATCGGTTGATTCTGTTTGCTGGTTGACCTTGTTAGAGAATGCCAGGTGTGTTTGGAGAGAGTGAACCATCTTGAGAATAACTCCAGACAGGATACACAAGTATTTATGACAACCAATTTCATTGTTATGACAGGTTCCACTACTTTCCAAATTCTAGAGTGTTTCCTACTAGACCTCAAATTCTGATATTATGTCAATTATTTCCTCATCCAGGATGATGACCCCCAAAGATGTCCAAGCACATCATGGTTAGGGTCAGTACTCTTCCAATTCAGTCAGTTCTGGAAAATAATAGACTTTAGATTCCTAGGTAGGTTAAAAAATGCCATCTTTTTCTATGCAGTTTTTTCAAGTCGAGTTGAATTTCATTAACTTCTTCTGAAATGATTGAATTGAAGTGAAATTGACCCTGACATATACCTTTTATCTAAAGGGTATCTCTTTGTTGACTCAATAATCAATAGCGAGAGAAAATGTTTGCTGAGGATCATATTTGTTTTCCAACATAGTGTTTTGTTTTCAGAAGTCTCTAATGAAAAAAAAAAATAAAACAATTTTTTATTCATTCATTATGCCAGCTGGTCAACAATTTTTTATTTTTATTTGTGTATGTTTCCTTATGTTTTCTCTTATCATTCAAAACTTTTCATTTTGTTATTTTAAATTTTAAGTGGTGTGTAGTGGTGTTTATCTGCACATATAAATAACATTTTGTTTACGTGTACTATTTGGTTAATAATGCACAGGAAGAAATACCTGCAACACATTTGTTAGTATAGACTAGATGTGAACCATTTGCCTCGACTCAAGATTCAGATACGTTCCAATTTTGTCCCCCTCTAGTGCCAAACCTAGTGTCGCATGGAACATCCAATCAAAACTATTCTGATTTGTCTTTTATTTAATTTTAAAATGAGAAAGCATTGGACTGACTTGGTCAGGTAGATTGCTTTGTTCATCCGATTGTAACAGTAAACGTCTGATAGTTGTCATATTTTACATTTCAATATTGTGGTAGAATATGACGATAGAGGCCTTATGTCTTTCCTAGTTTGGCTTCTTGGAATATTGACTCTTTAGTTCTGTCAAAGGATTTTACTTTTGGTGAATGTAGTGTGTTGTGCTTTTGCATATCAAAGTGTTTGTGAGGATGTTCTGTTTTGGAATTCTAAGCTGTATTTTTGACTGACGTAAATAAAACCAATTCATCCAAAGTCACTTGAATGTATAGCATGTGAACTACGTTATATTAGTTAAAGATCTTTATTAAAAGAAACAGTTGAAAGGACTTCTGTTGGTTTCAGTGGACCAGCATCTTAAATTTGGCTGAAACAATATCAGCACAGAGACTAAATCTTGGTCAAATGTCTTGTACACATGAACATGGAGCTTCAGCACTGTGACAGACATACCTATGGGATAAAATGGTATAAAATTAAAGCCAGGATTCAATCCGGAAGCATTTTCAGCTACTAATGCACAGATTTGTATTCACAGTAACTGCTGCATGTCATTTCAATAAGAAATTACGTTAAATCCGCTATCCCAAAAACGTCCTTGCAGATTGAATCAAGGCGTAATACGCTCAATTTATTTACCAAATTCTATGCATTGGTGACAATTGGTAAGACTTAAAATCATGCTGAATAATAATGTAGTGGATTAATGTTAGCTTGATAAGCTCAGTATTTTTTTTAACAGGGGCTTTACATTGCATAATGTCCCATCATTCAGTTTCACACACATACACACGCACACACACAATGAGTGAACATCACATTTTAGGATACAACACCTTGTGCAACAGTTGATCCAACTCTAAAATATCATTATAAAAAAAACTAAGTTATCCTAAGGTTTTTTCTCTAAATTAAATCAAATCAGCATTGCAGTACTTACGCAGTAGCTCTTTTTTCCAGTGGTAAAATGAATGCTGACTGGTCAATGCTGGCTGGTCATTCTGTATAAAAACCTTCTATCCTAACTATTTTCCACAGTATGATATTAACAATTAGGATTTCACTTTTCAATCCTTGAAGTATGTGTGTACAGGTGTAACACAGCAAAAGCCACTGCGGAAATCCTGAAACGTGGGTTTGATTAGATGGATGCTTTTGAGTAACTAAATCCATTTGAAATTCAGGTACCATGTCTGAAAAAATAGTGTAACAAAAAAAAAAGCACATAACTTTAAATTATACAAATCCAAAAATAAAGCATATTTCAAAGAAAATATTAAACAATGAATAAAAAAAAGTATATCTAAATTTTTTTATAAAAATGAACAGCGTTGGTGATAAGTTACAACTTTCAATATTTTTTTACTGCAACAGTGATGCAGGATTATGTAGACATGTTGCTTTATATATATATTTTTCTATGTACATACTGTATGCGATGTCACGGGGAGCGGTTGATCCCCACTGTAGGAATGAGTGGCAGCACACCTCTCACAGTTAAAGGGAGACGGCAGTGGGAGATGCAGGTTGAAAGTAGTGTGAATTAAAACAGGATATTTATGCAAAACGAACAAGGGCTCTTTCACGAATAAGGGCTCAATTTGATCCGTACTGACGGAGTCCAGCGTCGTTCAAACATTCCTGTAAACACAGAGCATGTCGGCTCAATCCGAAATAACCTCTCTACGCAACCTGTGGCACTCCAGCAATATAGATTGAAGAGAGACCCAGTCCATTTCCTTTTGATTTAGGCCCTTTGACATAGTAGGTAGAAGTTCCTCTGTTTTTTTTTTGTTTTTTTAAGTTGTCTATTTTTTGTAGGTACGCTGGGCTGCTTTTTATTTTCCTTCGGTACAACAGATCAGTTCATTCCAAGGAGCAGCCGGAGCCAATGGGAGGTAAAGATATAAGACTGAGTGACTATACTAGCCTCTCCCATCCTCCTGATCGCATCTGTAGCAGAATCTAAGGCACCTTGGAACCCTGATGTATTTGGTTTGTGTTGACCTCCCGTTCCCACCTCCATCTCCCTGCCGGGGCTAGTGCTCTGGAAACAGCATCTGGTTTGTGTTGACCTCCCGTTCTCCACCTCCATCTCCCTGCCGGGGCTAGTGCTCTGGAAACAGCATCTGGTGATTTCAGCAGCGAGCGCACAGCCTGACGAGACAGTGGACGTGTTGTAGTGCGATTTCCCCACCAGCCTGTAGAGATCATCGTGCAGACAGGCTCACCTACAACCTCCGAGGCCTGGGGTCAATCTGAAACTCTCTTCTAAAGGCAATATCCCATTGGGCGTATTCGCCGTTTACCGTAAATCTCCGCAAATGCTGCTTTTGAAGGCGCTTCTACAAGTGAGCAGTCGTGGGGAGCATTTATTGTGGACGGGAACTCTGTGAAGACGCTGGCTTTCGCACGACTAAAAGAGGCTTTCGGATTGTCTCCAGGCCTCAAAGCTCCACTGACATCCACAGGCAGACCCCCTCAGTAACATCAAGGATCACAACACCCAACACGATACGACAACAGACACCACACAGACACGCAGTGCGACATGGCCCAGCTGTCACACCTTTCACCACAGCTCCTCCCATCACAGGCCTGCTGACCAGGGATTGGCCGAGGAGGACGGAACTGGATTGGTCCAAACTCTGGACCAATCCATCCCTAGGAACATTGAGGACACAGGATTGAGCCATAAGACTTCAATGGCCTTAGGCCAGTATTAAAGGAAGGTGTGATCCAGCTGCTTGTCCCTGGAACGGGGTGACCAGGTGACATAGTAATGTTCTGCTGTACCGTTCAGGTTGGTGCAATAGTAACAAATCTCTTAAAAAGCATGAATGCTAACAGCTACAACCTTAGATAAACTTGAAAAAGCGTCTTGAGTCTATGTCTTGACTATATTTCAGACTGCAAACTGGTCTGCGAGACTTAGTGGAAAATACAATAAGCAGCCTGACATTTTGGGTCCCAAACTGGAAGGGTATGGAGAGATCACTTGGGCACGAGCCCACGGGATTGTGGGTACAGAGGATGTCCTTGGCTGGAGGCGCTGTATGGAGAGCTGGGGGTACGAGAGGTGGGCGTGGCCGTCTTCTTACCCGTTTTAGGTCGGCTGGTTGAAAGAATAGAAAAAATAAAAACTTGATATGGAAACTTTTCAGGGATAGACAGGTCTGAAAGCCCAAATATTATAATATGTTGCCAAAAATATTTTAAGTAATAACCTCACCCAGATTTGGGTTTCTTCAGGACCCCGGCACTGGCAGGTGGGGTTGGCCCGAGGCTGCTCAGGAAACCAGACGCATCCACCTGGATCTCCTGCTCTTCCCTCAGCGCGTCCTCAAGCGCCGCGGCAACGGTGGGGGCGATGACAGGCTCCTCGTAGTCCTTAGTGGTCCGGGCCGGCATGTCCATGTCCAGCACCAGGATGTTCTCAGCCTGGGGGACCCACAGAGAGACCCATGGAGGAGAGACCCACGGGGGGGGGGGGGGGGGGGGGGGGGGGG
>JACXGI010009717.1:0-11832 GCA_016801175.1 Esox masquinongy
GGGGGGCAAGAAACAGTGAGGTGTGGAGAGGTGACGGGAGTAGGGGGGGGGTGATGGGTGAGGGGGAGGGGCAGAAACAGGGAGAAGGGGGGGCTATTGCACTACATTATATCCCCTTTGGCCCGCTCCAACCCTGTTACCCAGAATGATTAAGTCATTCACACAGGACCCTGTGGCTGGCTGGGAGTGTGTGTGCGTGCGTGCGCCATACCTGCTGTGTGGGGGTGTGTTTCCATCGTGTGTTACTTTTTGTGCCAGCTTATGCTGTGCGTGCGTGCGTGCGTGCGAGACATTTAGTTGTAGGATAAGAAGCTGAGTCCACCTCTGTTTCAGTCTCATCACCGACTGGCCGGATGACTTTCAACCAGCTGTAGATGAATGCTGATGTTTCTGTTTTAACATAGTCAGAGCCTTGCACACAGTTCCCCTGGTGTTGGAGAGACAGGGGCTGATCACACCTGATCTTTAATCACCCCAGCACGCTTCTTCTGGCAGCAGAAACACACACTGCGCACACACATACATGAACACACACACTGACTGAATGGAACCAGGCAGAGCAGAAACCCTAACTGAGTTTGTCTGCTAGCAGCTGTTCTGTGCTGAGATGGATGGAGGGATATATAGAGACTTGCTTTGGCAATGTACGTAAACAAATGTTTCCCATGTCAATAAAGCCCAGTTGAATTGAGTAGAATAGAAACGGTATCTCAAGTTTGCCAACACACCTGGAAGCATCTGTCAAGGAAGGTGAGAACGTTCTGTGAAAAGATGAGTGAAAAGTGAGGTTTTTTAGATGACATGGGTCCTGTTATGTCGGGTGAGAACCAAACACTGCATTCCACACATCAAAGTGGCGGTGGTAGGGTGATGTTTTGGGGATGCTCCGCTGCATGCAGACCAGAAAGACTTGACATGATTGAAGTAACCATAAATTGTCTGCTCTACATCAGAGCATTCTGAAAGAGAATGTCAGGCGATCCGCCCGTGAGCTGAATCTGAAGTGTTCCAGGGTCATGCAGCAAGACAGTGATCCCGAACACAAGCCAGGACTTATCAGAATGCCTGAGAAATAAACACATTTTCAAGTTTTCAAATGACCTAGTCAATGGGCCACACCTAAAACTCCATGAGACGGTTTAATAATGTCTGTCATTGTCATTTGTATCCTGTTCCTTATTTAATACAATTTCTAAACTGTTTTTATTTAATAGTATTTTGAATTCCTTTTTATTAGTATTTAATATTCAGTTTCTATTAATGTTCTTTATTTCATATTAGATTTCAGACAACCTATTAATCAAAAAGACGTACTTCACCACGTCACAGTGCATGTGTTTAAACTAGACCTCAGAGAGGTGGAGGCCGAAATGCATTTATTCCTGCACTGTGATGCCTATAGACTTGACCTGTCATTAATTCTTACTATATTACCCTCATAATCCTTACTATTCATTGAATATTATTGTTGTCTCTGTCAGCATTGATTTGATGTGGGTCTGTGTGTTTGTGATGCACAAAGTGGTATATTTCCATGCCAAGTAGCCTATTGAATTTAATTGCAAGAGATTGTAACAGAGGTACATGTTTGGCTTAAGCAGTGTAAATACGGATTATTTATCTTCAGCAGTCCTGTGTTTGTGCTCCCATCTGGATAGAGCCATGTCTGACTCAGTCCCGCTCCACAAAAACATATCTGGAATGACGGCGACCTTAACGCGCGCACGCACGCTCGCACATGGTTCTGTGGCTACATCAGATGGACAGCATATTTAACTTCTGGATGTGGAACTACTACTCCCAGGTTACGCCAAAGCCTGATGTCCCTTGTTCATGTTCAAGGTCCCCTTCCTGGGGTTGTGACAGGACGACATGCCAACTGCACACTGGCTTTAGGCGGAGGGTGGGTGGGTGGGAGGGAGGGAGGAAAGGAGGAAGATCATTTATGTATTTATAAAAGTAATGGGTCTCACCTTCTCCAACGGGTTTAGAGGGACAGACGAGGAGTCGAAGAAATGCCATTTAGAACAATGGAGAGAAGCCTGCCTCCTCCAACTGACTCGGCGTTAAGGAGAGCCTGTGGACAAAGACATTCAGACAGAAGGGCATCTGGGTTATACCACCCCGTTTCCACAACAGTTGGGACGTTGTGTAAAATGGAAATAAAAACAGAATGCAATGATGCTCAAATCATTTACACTCTATATTCAGTAGAAAATAGAAAAATTCTACGTGTTGAATCCGAAACATTTGATTGATTCTTGATTGCCGCCACCGTCTCTGGGCCTGAGCTCGTTTAAGATGGACTGAGGCGAAGCGGAAAACTCTTGTCTGATGAAAAAAATTAGAATTTTTGAGAATCGGACGCCGCATCCTCCGGACTAAAAAGGAGAGGGACCATTCTGCTTCCTCTCAGTTCAAAAGCCAGCATCTGTGATGGTATGGGGGTGCATTAGTGCACATGGCATCGGTGATTTGCACATCTGTGAAGGTACCGTTAATGCTGAACAATATATACTGCTTTTGGAGCAACATATGCTGCCATCCAGACATCTTTTTCAGGATGCCTCCGTAGTAAGAGTTGGGGTGCTAAACTGGCGCATTATGAAATGAAAAATACGACCAAGGAGACCCCGAACTGTTGAGCAGCAGAAATCCTATATCAAGTAAAATGGGGAATACATTTCACTTTCAAAACAACAGCAATTGGTCTCCTCAGTTCCCCAACGCTTACCGAGGTTTGTTAAAAGAGGTGATGCAACACAGTGGTAAACATGCCCCTGTCCCAACTTTTTTGAAATGTGTTGCTGGCATCAAATTCAAAATGGGCATGTATTTTCCCAAAAACAATGTTTCTCAGTTTGAACATTTGATATGTTGTCTATGTACAATTTTCTATTGAATTTGCAGATAAATGATTTGCACATCATTGCATTCTGTTTTTAGTTGCATTTTTCACAGCGTTCCAGCTTTTTTGGAAACAGTGTTGTAGATGTTATACAATAAATCCAGGTCTCCCAGATGTTGTGCAGTACATCTGGTTAGACTTGATCAGAGCCATAGGACAGGTGGATGGGAACACTCTTTCTAGGGAACGAGGAGATCTCTTAATGCTATGTGTGAGTGGGATGGTGTGTGGTTGGGCTGGCGTGCCGTGAATTGGCCACATCGGAGAAATAATGACAGTGCCCTCCAGAGATCTTGGCCCCCTTGATTAAGTTTGCCAAAAAAGTTATGGATTTGTTTTTATTGGAATCATAGCACCTGTCAACAAAATGAAATTGGTAATTTTGCCATGCAACAAATGCAACAACCCATGCCACTTTGCATGACATTTTGACGATTGTGTGATGCTTTCGGGAATTGAACCCATGACCTTTGATATTCTAGCGATGCAGTCTTAGCAGCAGAGAGACACAGAACCGGCATCACCATGCAGAATGTGATCTGTTCTGGTCCAGAAGTGTGTACTTGGTCACCTCTTCCTCACAATGACGTGGTTATGTTCTTAACTTAAACCATAGTTTTTCCATTCTGTCGTTCCAGTTTTTCCATTCTGTCTTTTCGTGTCTCGGTCCTCCTTTGATGGTGATACCATTTTCCTCCCAATATGTTTCATACTTGCTTCCTGCTCCGTTTTGCCTCTCAAAATGCACAGGCAGCACATTAGATATGATTTACAAATTCATTTAGTGCGCGCGGTTTCCTATAGCGGGCTGCTGGGAAGGAGAGGAGGAAGACATTTATCTGCAGCTGTGGTAACTGGCAGCGCCGGGACATTTGCCATACATCATAAGCAAAGCAAGCATGCCCGTTATTTGGCCTAGCTGTGCTCCTACTGGTCTCATACATTTCCCCCCTTTTCCTCTGTTCCACTTCCAGACACTTCTCCACCTCTCCATTACTCAATCCCTGCTTCTTCCTCCCCTGTAGACTCCAGAGGAGCTGGATGACTCTGACTTTGAGACCGAGGACTTCGATGTGCGAAGCCGGACCAGTGTTCAGACCGAGGATGACCAGCTGATCGCTGGCCAGAGCGCCAGGGTGAGTCCACACACCTCAACCCCTTACTCATCTCCCCTCTATATGCCTTATGTCGCCTTATACATGCCTCATCCCCTCTCTATATGCCTTATATCGCCTTATACATGCCTCATCCCCTCCCTTTATGCCTTATATCGCCTTATACATGCCTCATCCCCTCTCTATATGCCTTATATCGCCTTATACATGCCTCATCCCCTCTATATGCCATACATCACTATCACTTTATACATGCCTCATGCCCTATCTCTATATGCCATATGTGTATATCCATTTCTGTAGATTGGGATTCAATAATTTAATACTTTTGCTTTCACAAAAAAATCACTAATTGTTTGATCTTCCACAAAGTTGGATCTAGAATTTCAGTGAGCGATGTGACCTTGAGGTGTATGCCTCACTGTTGCTTCACCTGACACTTCCTTACAGCTGCACACTTTGACACGGTCCTACAGTGAGTTAAATGGATTTATGAAGGCACATTTGAGATATTTGCAAGGCCAATAGGAAGGGGTAGGGAGTGAATGAGGAGCCACTGAGATAATCTGGACTCCCAACACAGATACACACTGATGTTATCTATTGTATGTGGGCTCCTTAATTCACTGCCTTGGCGCTGCTACAAATCCTTTCACCCTCCACACCTGTTCAGGAACACTTCCCTGATTCCACAACCCTGTCTGCCTTTCCAGGGAGGAAACATTCTTCAGTTCAAACAATGTAGTTTAAATCTGGGATGAATATTTCTGTGGTTCGTGGATTAGCTACTTGAAGGCCCAATGTCCAGATTAGTGGGTTAGGTCTAAGCTGTTTAACACAGAACCGTAAGAGGCTTAGAAAACAGAGTTATTAAATCAGAATATTAGCTAGTGACTAGGCTGCCTAGCTAATTCAACTCGATAAGGTAATGAATTTTGCATTTAGTTTTTTGGCCCAGCATGGTTGTTTAACCGAAAGACTGGTGACACTGGGAGTGTCTCAAATGGCACCCTTTTCTTTATATAGTGCAAGATTTGAAATAAACTCTGGTACGAAATGGTGCCCTAAATGGATAACAGGGTGCAGTTTGTGATGTAGGAAATAGAAATAGAAAATAGAGTGGAATACCTTACCATTCTAGTTGCTCTCCAATTAAAATACTGTACCCTTCTGCTTTGTCTGGTTATTAGATCTCCCAAAATACAAGAGAAAATCATTGAGTTAAGAAGGGATACAATTAAAGTGTATTGGAAAGCCTGTGCTTTCTCACAGGGATGGACTTACAATAAGGCAGAAGAGGTAACGGCCTCGGTCGTTACGTTATCAGGGGCCTTGTGAACTTAGCAGCATTATTATTATTAGTAATAATTAGCTAATTCTTAATAATTATTGAAATAAAATGAAGTTCTCTGCTCAAAGCCCATAAATCCTCTCCACTTGTGGCCCGTTCCTGACGAACAAAGCAACCCCACGGTTCCACTCTCGTTCTGTGGGTCTTTTGCCAGGTAGTGATGTGCATTCTGCGAGCCACTTTTGTCTTCTTGTGACTTTGATTTTATTCGCTCTTTTGACATGCTGGCCACGATTAATTTCTACAGCAGGCTTAATTAACAACTGTCATGTACGCACAAAAATGCACACTGTGTAATGTCATAGCATAGAGCAGAATAAAAGGTTTGGAACTGATAATCATGTGGAGTTAATGCATTAACTTATTATGGGATGTCATTGTTGGACACTGCCCTATAATAAAGGTTGCACTTAGTGTGATCTTTCAGTTTCATTTATTAAATTGATTTACTTCTGTCTATATACTGTTGAAGTGTAGGTTACATATCCATAATGTCAAAGTATGTGAATAAGTAAATGTCAGTTTTCCAGGGTTGGGTGTACTCTTTTACATGACTTGTAGCAGTTGGAATTTGACAATTTATTTAATAATAATTTAACACGCTCAACTATTTTTTTTTTTTCTGTTTTAAACCAACTACCACAATTTGAACTCTGCTTAAGACTCGAATGTTCTTCTTGCCGCATATGTCTGCCTGTGAGTGTGGAATTAAGACCTTTCATACATAGGGTTGTGTGTTAAAACCCTGGAAAGGTGCTTGAATGCTCATTCAACCTGTCAAATGTTTCTAAATAGATTTGAAATCGTTTCACTGCAGAAGCAGCAAAATTGCACTTAACTGCCCGGCATGCTGCTGGCTCCCAGCCTTACCGCACAACATTACAACTCAAACGGTCTGTCTAAGAACAGGCTCTCAAGATGCCTGATCACAAGACCAATCGGCACCATCACTGGAATGACACGAGCTCCAGAGCTTCTGTAACTCTGATTACATAGGCACGTCGGTACCCCCCCTGACCACTTAGTCATTTTATCAAGCAAAAAACCCATAACAGCAGATCCACAAGGTCTGCCATGAGAGGTGACTCACTGTATTGTTCCCTTAAGGAAAAGCACGTTGTCACTTTCTCTGTGAGAGCTTTCAGTGTCTGGAACACGCTGCTTTCAGACGGCCGTAACTGCACCACTTACCACGCTTTCACATATAATCGGAAGACATTGCTGAAGGACAATCAGGTCTGCACCACCTAGTGATTAGCTCCGTGTAGCCACTTTCCATTTTGGCTGGCAGATGTTTCTACGTTGTGTCTGTAGTTTGGTTGCTTTGTTGTTTTATTCTGCCTGCATGATAGTGTTGCTTTTCTCATGTTGCCCTCCATGTGCTCGTAGTCATTGCGTACAATTGTTTATAATTGAGTCTTATCTATGAATAAAAGACTCTACCTTTAATTTATATATATTACTTTTCAAAAGTTTGGGGTCACTTAGAAATGTCCTTGTTTTCCACAAAAACATACATGACATGAGTTTGAATAGGAAATGTTGCTTAATGAATAGGACATAGTCTTTGACAAGGTTAGACAGAATGATTTTTAATAGAACTAACTGTGTCCTTCTTTGCTTTTGTCAAAGAATCCTTCATTTGCAGTAATTACAGCCCCACATGCCTTTGGCATTCTAGTTGTCAACTTGTTGAGGTAATCTTAATCTTCAGGGTACCGTTGGCTAGCATGTGGCGGTCTGTGCGACCCTCCAAGGATATGCCTCCCCAGACCATCACTGACCCACTGCTGGTCACGCTGGATGATGTTACAGGCAGCATGGCGTTCACCACGGCGTCCCCAGACTCTTTCACGTCTGTCACACATGCTCAGTGTGAACCTGCTCTCATCTGTGAAGAGAATGGGGCACCAATGGCGGACCTGGCAATTCTGGTGTCCTCTGGCGAATACCAATCGAGCTGCACGGTGCTGGGCTGTGAGCACAGGTCCCACTAGATGATGTCCGGCCCTCATGCCACCCTCATGGAGTCTGTTTCTGACAGTTTGGTCAGAAACATGCACACCAGTGGCCCGCTGGAGATACTGGTCCTGCTGCTGGGTTGATGCCCTTCTCCATGCTCTTGTATCTCCTTCATGCTCTTGTGACGGCACATGGATGTGCCGTCCTGGAGGAGCTGGCCTACCTGTGCAAACTGAATGGGCTGCAGGTACCACCTCATGCTACCAGTAGTGACAAGGACACTAGTAAAATGCAAAACTAGAGAATAATCAGTCAGCAATTGTCTGTGGCCACCACCTGCAAAACCATTCCCTTTTTAAGGGTTGTCTTGCTGTTGCCTCTCCAGTGCACCTGTTATCACTTTCATTTGCACCAAAACAGGTGACATTGATTAACAGTCGCTTATGCTTCCTAACTGAACAGATTGATACGCCTGAAGTTTAATCGACTTGATGTTATACTGTGATGATAGTGTTCCCTTAATTGTTTTGTTCTTAACTCAATTGGAATTAAATGGTAGTATAATTGTGGCACTGGGTCGACCGGACGTTTTGATAATAATGTCTCCAATCTCAGCCTCTAATACCCCAACCTGTACAGAGATGCGCGTGCGCACACTGAGGAGGCCTGAAAAAACATGCGCATACTCTTTCAATATCCCCTCTGTTGCCTTGGCAATACAAGTAATAGTCCACTGATGTGAATTATGACATGCCAAATGGCATGTCTAGAATTCGAGGTTGCATTCGCTTTCAAGTCTGCTTTTGCAAACCTTCCAATAGTCTGTGTTTTACCACAATATTATCGTGATTTAAGGCTACTTGATCGACAGTGTTGAAGTGGAGCGTGCAAGGAAGCAGTACAAGCTCTGGACATGCATCGGTAATTTTTCATTAAATGCCTTATCTGAATAGAATGTCATTTCATGTCATTTGTTGCACATGTTATAAATAATCAAACTCTGGATTTAAATCATTCTTTGATTTTATTTGTTACAGAATTTTAAAATATGGTTAATGCTCCTAATGAGGACTACCTCCCTGCAAAAAATTTGTCCAGGTTTTGTAGCGTTGTTTATTAAATTTTGTTTTGAGCAACGTATGTTAGAAGCTGCAGTGTTTTTTTCCATACTGAGTTGATTATTTGTATAAGGTTCCAAACATGTAGTTTTGTTAAACAACAATTTAGTGACTAAATGCCAGCATAGGTTTCAGATATGTTAGCTAAACTTAGGTGTTAGCTGAGGAAAAGTTTCAGGAGCAAAAAGTGGGATGAACGTAGCCCTTGTTAACTAATGAAGTAGACATGTAACCTAGCAAGAACAATTCCTTATGCTCCCTGCACTTCACACAAGTGTTAACAGATAACACTATTTAACAATAAAACTGTGGAACTAGACATTTGAAATTGAATTTCATGGTCAATATACCGGTCTTCAGACCGGTTTTTTTTTGTTTGGAGGGGTGGCAGTCCTGCATTAACACGACCTATGAACAATACACCTGGTCAAATGAAGTGCCCTATAAATGGAATATGATGTTTGAATCACAATGGTCACTTAATGGGTGGTATTTTTTTCCATGTGGAATTAGTGTGGAAGCATGTCTAATAGAACATCAGCCGCCTGCTTATTATGCACCACAGTGAAACCTATTGTATGTTCCATATTTCCCGCACAACTATCGTTCTATTTCTGTCATGTTCTTTAGTTTAATTGAATTATTTCCTTCGCATGGCCAGACGATTTCAGCTTAATGTAGCATGACATGAAATTACACTACAAACCAGTTTGTTTTAAAGCCAGAGTTTGACCGTATGAAAGTGGCATATACCTTTATACTGTTCTAATTGCGTTGCTAACTGGTTTATAATAGCATTGAGGCATGCCAGAGTTGTGGTCTATGGCCAGTGTACCACGCCTAAGAGCTGTTTCCAGGCACTCTGCAATTGCATCATGGTTAACAGCCCTTAAATGTGATATATTGTCCATATACCACACCCCATCGTTCCTTACTGCTTAATTATAGACACGTCAGGTGTCTTCCTTAGGGAAGAAGGCAAGGTAATTAATTTATCTAATAGTGCTGGGAATTAACCAAAAGGCCATCCTACTAAGGACATAAAGGAATGTCCGTTTATGATGTACTGGTCAGACCTGATGTTTAAGACCCTAAATGACATCCTGCCTGTGCACAACTTCGGGACCAGAGCCCTCTGGCCTTGGTTCAAAGTACTGCAGTCTGTAGTGTAAGGTAGCCATCCTCACCGAACAAAATCCTAGGCATTTGCTCTGTGAGCTAAGTAAAACTGAGGTCAGCCTTGTTCTGTGAACCACCTCCACTACACATGCTGTCACACTGGGGAGTGTCCCAAATGGCGCACCATTCTAGTGCGTAACTACTGACCTGGGTCCAGAGTCAAAAGGGTGCCATTTGGAAAGCAGACCCTTAAACCCTTCATATAGTCACGGTGATGGTGTGGTACGGGAGGTACAAAGGAGGTGAAAGGAGAAATGTCCTCTATTGATCCTGTAATGGCCTCAGGCTCCTAGGATGACTGTCAGGAGGATATCCTCCCTCAATATGCCTCACCTCTAGCACGGAATCCCGAATTACACCCTGTTCACTGAATAGTGTACTACTTTTCACCGGGGTCCCATAGGTCTCTATTCTAAAAGAACCCCTCCCACAGTGCAAAGCCCAGTGTAGATCAGCTCTCAACTTCAGCCACCTGGACAGGCAGTACTGGTTTTCAAGGGGTTGTGAAGCCGGCCTTCGCTGTAGGAACTGAAACCCACTGATAAATGTACCCTGCCCCCCTTTCACCACATGACCATCAGGCAGGCAAACTGACCTGGTACCAAAGGCTATTTCACTCACAACTGCTGCCTTGACCAGCCGAAAAGTTCAGTTTCACTGGAAGTGTCCATACTCTCTCAAAAAATGTTATCCAAGTTTTAAAGACCCTGTCTTTGTCCTTAACTTGGAGTGAAACGTTCTCATTGTTTTTTACCAAGGTAGCAAGGCATCAATCACACAGAATAATTGCACTTGTAAGGCACTTCTAACACAGAAATCTCCATATGTAAATTCCTGTCCTGTAAATAGGACAAGCAAACAGCAGAAAGCTGAGATAAACTGCAGAGAAGCCCTGGATAATGCCCTAGCGCCGTTGTCTTTATGCTTATCTGTCAAACGCTCCCACGCACTGTCGTAAGCCCCTGTTCTTGATACAGATTAAACGAACTAGACCAAACCCCTGTCGCACCTTTCTTAGTGTAATACGTTGTACGGCTCTTCACGTTTTCTTCTGCTCACCTATTTGTCATGTCAACTATCCTAAAAAAACATTTGTAAAGGCTATGACCGTCAGACATTTATAAAAGCTTTTGTTTGTCAAATGCAGTTCATTTAGAAAGGCTGTCGCACATACTGTGCATTTATAGAGGCTATTGTCTGTCGCAAATACGGTACATTTTTTAAAGGCTCTTGGTTATTGCACGTCAAATACAGTATTTTATAAACGCTGTTGCCTGTCACAAATTCATTCATAATGTTGTAAATGTTTTTCTGCAGTCAAGCTAGTATTCAATAGTGTACGTTTTAGCTTGCTAGCTAGTTAGCAAATTTGGTTTTGTCTTTTTGATTTAGATGGATTTTAGCTGGCATGGTTGTTGCCTGCACTCTAACAATTAGCTTATCGTGAAATATTGTGGTTAATCAACATATGAGAGGTAAAGTTTCATGTTAGTGTTAGTTGATTTCTTTCGCTTGTGATCTGATACAGTTGCTCTTTTTACGGTAATATTCTGTAATGGTCCAACTTAGTATACCTAAATATTACCCACTAGGTGCTGCTAAAATTTTTCATTTTCTATAAGGGAATTCGTTGCACTAACTGTTGCTGTCTATCATCAGCTTAACTCTCGCACTCCACTTGAAGTAAATCTCCAGCTCTTCCATGTTCATACAAAGGATTAAAGGATTACATTATTTTAGTTGTCAGTTGCACAAAGTCCAACCAAAATTGGGGTTTTAACCCAAGCCCCCAAACTAGAGAGGTGCAGGTTCTGGCACAATGGGTGACTGGGCATCAATTAGGTTTAATTGCTTTGCTCAAGGGCATAACTACCAATTATTTTACTATTTTGACTTATTTATTGGCCCAATGCTCCTTACCAGTCGGCCACCTGACGTCCTGATGTTTATCACCCAATGTGTTATTCCATACTAGTCTCTGTTTGGTCTCATTAAATGAACACTCTGGCCTCTTGCTTGGCTGAAATGGCTGCATACATTTTATTTATCTTGCATAATATATAATTGGTATATTGCACACATTTTGTCATGACTCTCAACGCAGTCTCTTCCCCATATTCCATACTCAGTTTATTATTATTATTGAAAGTGTCGTACTAACATTCCCTGTATGTCACACCCTGTTTCTCCACCAGGCTA
>JACXGI010009717.1:11932-29633 GCA_016801175.1 Esox masquinongy
GGGAGGGAGGGAGGGAGGTTAGCTACTGTATCAGTATTGTACTTTATTAGATTTAGTCTCATTATCCCCGAATCATTCTTTGCACATCCATATTTTTTCTATTTTAACTACTACTGACAAGAAATTAACTTGTACGAATTTGGATGCAAAGAATGCATCTGCAGTTAAATGTTGGGGTGGCTCTCTAAATATTGGTAATTCAATACCCCCCCCCTGGGTTCCCCCAGGTGCTTGAAGTGCTAGAATTTGGTTCTCAGAAAATCAACTACTTGATTACCTAGAAGTCATACCCTTTTCTCAATATAGTCCTTGAAAAGTCCATTATTTGTGTGAATTATTTGCTCAGCTATTCCAATATAAGTTGCCAACAATTTTATTGCCAAACAGTTTTTGTAATATATAAGCTTTCGCTAGTTTCCAGCTGTGTCATTTGATGGGTGTTGCACAAGCCTGCCTCACTTATTGTGGAAAAACCGCATGGGGCTACTGTTGAACGACAACTGAATCTTGACTTGGCTTCCCATACAAAGCATTCCATTTAAAAAGGCTGATGTTTTCATTTGAAGAAAGTGATCAAATGTTTGGTATTTATGCTTCCATAATTAACTGGAAACAGACTGTCTCCATGATTGTAAAACAGTTTGTTTTGCCAGATGCTTATCAGTGAGTGGGTGGTTAACTAGAAGTAGTTATATTACCTGTGATCAGCCAGCCCGCCGTGCATCCTCTAATCTCATTACCAGGCTGGGCTCCATTGGCTTGAAGGAGATTCAACAGCAGAGAGACACCTGCTAAACGAGAGTACATATATTTTCATTTCACCTGAACCCAGAACACAGGCCAGAGGTATAGGTTTTGCTGTCAAGTAGCCCCTAACCAAGTCACCCATCTCCCCAGAAGCTGCTTTATTGGGATTTGCACTCATTTCATGTAATAAGATTCAGTCATGCTACTTAACTAGCTAACAATACTATTTAGTCAAAAGTACATTACGCTTATTCACACATTTGGATTGCACAGGGAGAACGTTCACAGGATGGATAGGCCAGAAGATTCACAATAATGGCAGGAAATAGTGTGTTGAATCAATGTAACTGAAATCTAGATTTCCCTGGTGTTTCTGAAATTCTGTTTGGCGCTGTCAACTTGTGAGGAATTGAAAGCTGTGTGTGAGGAGAGCGCATGTGGTGTGTGTCACCCTGGACTTGATTGAAATCGTGTGCGAGCGCGAGAGATGTAGGGTGTGTAAGGCAGGGAAAATGTGTCAAGTTAATTGAAAACTAAACAATGGTTTTATAGTGTTTTCCATTTACAGCCACAATGGCAAGTCGGCCTTTGGATTTGAGAAGCTGAATTTATTTGAAGGAGCCTATTCGATTATAAAGTAAACAGTGTGAGGTTTTTGTGATCAGGTATCCTAGGGGGCTAACAATTGTATTTGCACCAATTATAATGATACTGGTTGTGGCATAATTGTTAGTAAACTGTTGGTATCGTGACCTTAATTGTTGTGACAGTATGCTAAAAATAAGCTTAATATTTAGCATTTTAATAAGCAAAATATAAGCGAAATATTTAGCATTTTTTTCTCGTGTTTCAGAGCACCCATTTTAGGGTCCTTAACTGATAACGAAAAGGGTCAAGGTTGATTTGGGGCTTGAGTAAACAAGCACCTGACAAGCGATGGGTCATTTGCTTGTTAGCAACTCTTTTTGAACTGCTCTTTTCAGTGACCGACAGTAACTCTGTCAAATCAGTGAAAGAACCGCTTACTCAGGTCTCTACATTTAGATAAATCTAAATTTTTTGTTTAGCCTAACAGATACAAATTGTTTATCCTCACTGCGGAAACAGTAAATGGTATGGAGGTTGCATCATTCTCATCCACCCATTTTGTGATAGCCTTGTTTTAAGCAGGCCAGGGCTCTACAGTGCAACAATTTTTCTGGCCTTTTGCTTTGCTCCAGCTTATAAGATAATGTATCTGCTCATGCATGAGTGACAATTTCAACTGCAAAACTACAACTAAGATGCTGTTTCATACCACCCTGCACAATTGAAACATATTGGCAGGAAAACCTGCCCTACCAGGTAAAGTTGCAGGGAAAAAAGAATGTGCCTAATTGAAAGCAAAGAAAGTAGCTTGCAACATTAAATTTAGCCCTCATAACTGAAAAGGTTGTGGACCCCTTTCACATACTTTCATCTAAAGAATTGTTTTCAACTTTGTTTTTCATAAATGCTTTGGTTAACATTCAGCACTACAGACAAACCTGAACAATTTAGTTGTCAAGTAACGAAATGCCAAAACGGTTTTATCTCTATGTGCACCTCTAATAAGAGTAAAAATCCAGATGCTTTTTGCTCCATTAAATCTGAAAAAGAGCCTCACCGGTCAATGGCGTGCCTCCAGTCCATACTGTAGCTAAAGTTAAAAACATTGGTTAGCTAGCTGCTGTGCTAGTACTTTGCAGATAGATTGCTAACTATGTGCTGGCTATTGCTGTCTAAAAATGGTAGAATAAGATTTCCTGTTTCCAATGTATGGATGAATAATTATTCATGATAAATTACCTGATTCAATAAGGTAAGGGTAGGTGTCTTGCCACTTTGTGGTAATATTGCTCTACAAATTCTATTAGGGTGAAGGGCAGGGACAGCGGCTGAGAAGCCCCGCTATCAAATTTGTTTTAAATATGTAAATCTCTCAGCAGGGCAAAGACAGTTTCTGGGGATTTTCCTTAAAGGTAATTTTAGTGTTTTAAGTTTTTAAGTCCTTGAATTTTATTCGTCAATGTCTGTACTTACCCCTGCCCCCTTGTGAAATAACCCATATATTTCTACATTACTGGTTGCACTTGTCAGCTGCCATACTGAGGCAAGTGTGATTAGCCCAATATTGCCTAAGAAGCCGATACCCTAAACGAGTGTTTGTTGTGTAGGCCTATGTTTGTGTTTTACATTGCTCTTTGTGTCCCTCGAGTAAATAAAAATCTTTTAACTGGATTATTGCACCAGGCAATCAGGTATCAATTCTAACAACGTCTGTCTTTGCTTAGCTTCCTCAGTTTGCTACCTTACGCTTTGGTGAACCCTATACCTCAACTGGTTGTTATTGTACCATCATTCCGAGGCCTTATCAGTGTCATTCTGATGTTCACTCGCTCACATTGTTTATTGATTAGAAAACGGTCATTTCTGGGATGCTTGAATTATTTTAAAATAGATGTACCAATGTAGCCTCCTTTTAAGTGTTTGGCAATCGGAAACACTCATGCCTGGTTGTGTTCTTGCCACATTAAAAAGTAATTCGTATTTAACATTTACCGTTACATCTATGCTATTATGCCCATCCCAATGAATGTGTGAGACTCACTCACCATTTAATACCTAATCCTACTGACTTAACAGTGATTTATTACCATTTTAAATGGATTGGTCATGCATTTCACAAGCAACACACCTACACGACATCCGTGGTGAGACGTGGTGAGACGTGGTGGTGTGCGCCTGGCCCTACAGCACCAGGTAGATCAATGGTCTATTAAGCAGCTGCAATGTAATTTATTTTATTTTCTTCAATTCAATTTTTGGAATGTATATCTGTTACAAAGATATTCATTATCTCTACAGCTCGCACCTTAATGGGAGTTGAAAAAACTGTTAACCGCATTAGAAAGCAAAAAATAATTTCAGTATCAGATATGCTGCACTTATGATGCATTTTCTTTTGGCCTGTGTTTGATTTGAGAGCTAAAACATGAAAGAGGATGACGGTGAGCTGACTAGGCCCTACTGCAGCAAAGCTGACTAGGCCCTACTGCAGCAAAGCAGCCCCAAACCATGACATTTCCACCCCATGCTTCACAGTTGCAATGAGTTTGTGCTCATGGTGTCTTTGGTTTGTGCCAAACATGCCTTCTGTTATTGTAAATAATTCAACTTTGGAGTCATCTGTCCACATTGTTCTAGACATCCTGGTTTTTGACTAGGTGTTTTCTGGCAAACTTTAGTCTTGCCCAGATGAATTTTTTTTTTTTTTTTTTTTTTTACTGCAAGGGCTTCCTCCTTGCACACCTTCCATGAAATTCAATCTTGTGCAGTCTCTTTCTGGTAGATGCATGTACTTTGACATCAACTCTGACAAGAGCTACCTGTAGGTCCCGTGATGACATTTCAGGATTGTTCAAGAGTTCTTTAAGCGTTCTTGCGTTCTGCTCTTGGTGGGACGGCTTGACCTGGCCATGTTGGCTGTTGTTTTAAATGTTCTCAACTTGTAAATTATTTTCCGGACAGTGGAATGGGTGATTTCTGTTTGTTTTGAGATCTTTTTAATATCCCTTCCCAGACTCATATGCATCTACAGCCTTTCTGAAGGCCTTAGAGAACTCTTTTGATCTTACTATGATACCATTCACTTCAACAATCAAGAGCAAAGCAAACTCAGTATCTGAGGTTTAAATAAGACTGGCTCCTCCAAAATCCTCTCTAATGGTGTTCTAATCATTTGCACCTGATATGGTGCACCTGATTCTAATTTTAGGCATTTTCAGTAGTAAAATGTTTGGGTGTCCTTTGACCTCGCAAGAAAATTGCATTTCTATTAATTACATTTTACAAATTGTTTGTACAAGACATTACTTCAAATGTTCATATGCCTTAATATGTTGAAGACAGCGGTTGTCATGGGGTGTCCTATCTTTTTCACATGACTGTGTTTTCCAGTCTGGCAACCTCCTAAAGTGGGGAATGTAACATTCTAAATGCCACTCTAGATTTAGCGGTTTGCAAACCAAGCAACGGTGCATTTATTATTCCAAAACTGCAGCTCACTGTTGGAAACAATTGTTCCCAACTTCAATCAAACAGTCCATTTTGAATTTGTGATAAAGCTGTGTAATGACTTGGCTAATAGAGTAGCTTGTCTACCGTTTTGTTTGTGTTTCACATCAGTTAGATTCTAGATTATTATAGGCAGCCATTTCCTTAGGCCCATTCATGATCTTGTGCGCCACATTCTTTGGGGAGAACCCAAAGCTACAGTGACTATTATAGCTGCATTTAATCTGTGCTTAGCTACTTTTTACATCCAGAGTCATACTGAATTGTACTGTTTGCCTGTAAATGCTTAATATTTTTACCCAGCAGTGCAGAGCGGTGTCCAGAATATCTGAGCATAGCTAAGCAGTCAGAAATCCTATTCGCTCACAGCCATTCTTGCTTACCCCTCCAGTACAAAACGGCCCTTTTCACGCTCTGCAATAAATTGCTCTATTCTCACAAGAACTGTTTCTTTATGGCTCAAGTAATAGTTTTTTATTAAAATGGTTTACAATTTAAATACCCCATCAACTTTAGTAGTTATGTAGGCTACCATTTTGTTTTCTATTAGACTATCCAAGAAACTCTCAACATTCAATTTTTCAATTGCATAGTTAAGGTTATGCCTAAACCTTACACACACACACACACACACACACACACACACACACACACACACACACACACACCCAGCTGTGCTTTTTGCTTTATTTGAGTTATGCCGCTGAACAGCCCGTCAATACAACTGACGTTTAGAGTTGATTTTAGATTTTCCCTGTCAAGGAATGTTGTCAAGCTAGGAACAAGTTTATGGGTCCACCCAAGTGATCGTCCTGCCCCAGTCACAGCACCTCAGTCACAGTACCTGGTGTGGGTTAACAATGTCTAGCACTGCTCCGTTCATTTTAAGCCAGAGACAATAGAATTCGCAAGTCATCTCTAGGTCATTTGCCAAGAAATGTATTGGCTTTGTTAGTGCATTTCTGTTTTTGTATCTTTTGTACATTAATACTGCATATAATTCACTGCATGGTCAGATTTGTGGTGTTGTGGCTGTGTGTGGAAGTTATATGGATGTGCTGTGGTTGACCTTTGACCTGCAGCATTTCATTTTACTGGACACGAAGAAGTCAATCACTCATCCATATGTATTGGGTGTGTAACCTGTCGGCATGAAAGATGGAAACTTAGATTAATCTCCTTGTTAGTGTTTTTAACCTGGGGTAACTTCCTTCTTTGGACAGACATTTTGTATATTTGGCATCATGGCTCAGACTGAAAGATTTTTTTAAATATCAGAATTAATGTGGAGAACAAACAATATTGCTGGTGTGCCAGTTTTGGCCTACGGTGTTCAGAATGAACAAAATAACGTTCTGATGATGGTAGTTCTTATAGAATATAAATTAGTTTGTGAGGTTTAAAGGAAGTGAGGTGGAATCATTTTCTTTCACCAACTGTGTTGTGCCCCAGTTATATAGCCTAAAAGGTTAACCCCACTCGGGTTTGGAAAGTGGGGTAAACCTTTTTTCTTTTTCTCTGTGACCGCAGGTGGTTTTCCATGCCCTGCCTGTCTATTATTGTCCCTCTTATGCGTTGTTTTGACCAGACTTTTGATGCCTGCTCGTTGTGTGCATTAATATCCTTTTTGAAATTATAGTATTTCACTTTCTGGTGGGTTTCTTGCAAAAGGTGATTAGTGTGGCCTTAGGTGGTCCCGTGGTGTGCATGTACCACTGCAACATGAGTTTTAGTCCAATGCTCTGCTCTTTCAGACAAATTATCTATTTGGCCCTGTGTATCGAGTCAAGTGAATGAATATCAACATTTCAACTAAATAAAAATTGCCTACTGATGGTGCAGTTAACAATTATTTTCTCACTTGAGTGCTTTTGACCTGCTGATCAATTCTACTGCAGGACTGTGCTCTTAGATCATGATTTACAACTCTATCTCACGTAGCCTCAGATCTATTCCTAAATCATTAGCTACCCATGTAACTGTATTTCCAAATATGGCATTACATCATCTAGCAGGAATGTTCATTATACCCTCATCTCAACATCCCGTCTGAATAGAAATTCAACAGTCCTGGTTTAGCCTCAAAGCCTGGAACCCTTTCATTAATTGGCTAGGCATTTCATCACATTAGTTCTGTAGGCCAACATGCAGAAAAACATTACGTGCGCATAAAGGTTCAGTTGGGAGTTGGGAGTAAAACTACTCCCAAAAAAATCTTACAAGAGCACACCACAGCTCTTCATTAATACACTGCAGTAATTGGCAAGCAGGTAATTGATGACATTCCAGTTGAGTGACTTTTGTTTGAAATATAAAACCCTAAAGCTTTCACTTAATTCGAAGTGTCCAGGCTTAAACAACAAAAAAATGCAAATTTAAATGAAAGTAAAAGGCTGCCTGACACCCATCCAAAATAAACATAATTAATTTTTCCATAAATTAGCTCTGTAACATATTGAACAATATTACCAGATGTGTACTACTGAACCATAAGCATGCTGGTCTAATCTTACAAGAGAACATCACAGCTCACTCACTTAATTAACACTGCTGTAATTGACAGGCAGGTATTTCACATTCCAGCTGAATGACCTTTCTCTTTAATCATGAACGCCTTAAGCTTACACTTAATGCGAACAACTAAACCCCCTGCAAAATGAAAGTAAATACAGCCTGTTACCCAAAATCTATTTCTCTCTCCCAGAAATTAGACCAATCCAAAGTGTTGCTATTGCAGGGCTGGTGTGCCATTTACAGTGAACATTACCTGTAGCCCAAAAGCATGATGGCATACAAATCAAAAAGCTAAAGCATGGTAGGGTTTGTCATCATATATTTTAAACATTTTACTAGTTAGCAACACATAGCAACAGCGCACTGACTGGAAATGCATGTTTCACTCCTTGTGACTCGCCGTTTGAAAGCTTCTTGATTTATTTATTGTTTTGCCATAGCTCGACAAGCCGACTGGAATGTCTAAGCTGCTGTTTTGGGCTTGTCTGATGTTGCCGTTTCATTACTCATCTTGTTGGTTGGGTCAGGTAAATTGGATATGGTCAACAGTAGAAAACGTGCATGGTCGAAGGTGCTATTAACCAAAGTATCCTCACACCCACCCACCTAGTATTCTATAACCTTCTGTACTCGTGTGTTGCGTTAGAAACCTCTAGCCGTACACCCAGTCGGGCTCCTCTTCCTCAGTTAGCCACCCCTCCCTTCCGACCCTCTACCCCCTCCTCCGGTCATGTTGCTGAGCCTGCAGATGATCCAATCCCTGCAAGTTCCTCTTGTGATCTGTGTTCCCCTGAAGGATCAAGAGGAAGTGAAGTGCCATGCAGTGTGTCTCCTGCTCAACCCATTCTGCTGCATGCTAATGTCATGCTAATCCATGCAAATCAAGTTCTGCTCTCCCATCACATCTCCTACCCTGTCACGCTAGGTGTGCCCTGAGAACCCCACATGCATGTGTAGTGATTAAAATACAGCATATCTGTTTATCTGGAGATGTATATATTAGGAAACGGTGTTAAGGGGCTTCTTGAAGATGGAGATGACATTTTAACCATCAAGCTTCGACTCTGTCTTTCTAGTAGGAAGGAGGCCCGAGGGATTTTATTGGAACACCACCCACCGATAATTTCTTGAAGATATTTCAACAGGAGAATGTTGAGAGAGTGTCAGAATTATTCTCAACTCATGAATATTTAAATATTTCTCACAGTAGGAAAGTGTTTCTCTTGTGTGTTTGTGACTGATGTGTGTATCTAGTGTATGTGTGTACGTGTGCGACTGATGTTTCTCTTTAATGTGTGTATGCGCGCACATCCTAGATGTTTTTGTGACTGGTGTGTGTTCTACTGTGTGTCTGACTGTGTGTGTGAGAGATGGTTACTTACAGTTGTCACCAGCGTGAAAGAGAGGAACAAGGAATGTTGACAGAGCTAATTCAGTCCACGCCCAAATTATTGGCCCCCAACCTTGAGTCTCTAGGCAGCACCAGCAAGGTTAATGCAATGAGGGGGAAATTGATGTGTACCTTTCTGCCTGCCTGCGTGCGTGCGTGTCGCCAGGCCCCTCTCCCATATGGCTGTCACCACAGACACGCACACATATGCTAATTTCCTAAACGATCAGGGGTGCCCCCGCCTCACACACACACACCATCCTCCCAGCTCAACAGTCACCTTGTAATGACTCGGGCCATGCTTTGTGTGTGTGTGTCCAGGGTGTCAGGCGATGTTGCTGGCTCAGAATTCCTCTTGTATAATAATGTTTCATATTAGCGGTTGAAAAACACAAGCTGCTAGATGTTAGGATTTGGTTGTCATAACCTAGCTTCACACCCATCCCGATCACCACCGTATCATGGCTGTGACGGCTGGATGCTGGCCTAGCCTTGCCCACTGTTGGTTATTCCCGGGGATGTCGAAGACTCCTGATGTGTAATTACCGGGACTCTCCCAGCTGCACTGGCACAGTGGTCGCACTCACAGGGAGGCCACTGCTGATACTCTACGGCTTGACAGCCTCCAGTCTTCTCTCAGGCCCCTCCTGTCCCCTGTTTGTCCCCTGTCAGAGGGAGGGGGAGGAAAGGGAAGAGCCAGGAGAGGAAGACAAGGGAACAGAGTATTCCATCTGTCATTGCCTGGTTGGACTGGGGGAGGGTTTGGAGTGTTGGGATGGGGGGGGGCTTTGGCTGTGGCAAGGGGTGCAGCTAGGTGCTGGCCTGCTGATCTAAGGCCCCCCATATTAACATGTATTGTAAATGCATGATCTCTACTGATGAAAGCATGAATCCCCGGAGGGGCCCTGCGTGTGCCCGTCCTGTGACTTATCCTCCACCACTCGTCCCCCACAGCAGTACAGTCTGTCTGGCAGCGCATCCATCCTCCAGGAGGACAGCGCATGCATGAGGCTCTGACAGATGTGTTGAGGGCCGTCTGAATGTTTCCCCGCCCCTGCGGCTGTTTCCCCGCCCCCGCGGCTGTTTCCCCGCCCCCGCGGCTGTTTCCCCGCCCCCGCGGCTGTTTCCCCGCCCCCGCGGCTGTTTCCCCGCCCCCGCGGCTGTTTCCCCGCCCCCGCGGCTGTTTCCCCGCCCCCGCGGCTGTTTCCCCGCCCCCGCGGCTGTTTCCCCGCCCCCGCGGCTGTTTTGGTATGTCATAGCTGTATGTCTGCTGGTTGTTGAAGGTTTATTCATGTTCACAGGGGTAAAGGTCCACTGAAGAACACCTCTGATGTCATCAGTGCCGCTAAGAAGATTGCCGAGGCTGGATCTAGGATGGATAAACTGGGCCGTACTATCGCAGACCAGGTACAACCCCACCCGGGTCTATCAAGTCCTTCATCTCTCTTCCTCTATCGCTGTTTCTCTTCCTCCTCTTCCCTGTATCTACCAACACTCTGAATGCACATTTCATCATCCACCATCACCTCAACAGGCTTCTGTGGGGAGAAACTACTGTACATGATTTCCCCTCCAACGCATCCCTTCCCCAAGTTGCCCTAACCCCCTGTCTCTGTACGTATCTGTGTGTATTTGTTGTGGACGTGTCAGCATCATGTGTTTATATTGAGCCTGACAGGATTGGTTCCTACACAGTGAGAGCTTGTGTCTCTGGTGAGTTGGGGTGCCGTCTGCGTGTCGGTCTAGGCGTACAACCAGGAATACAACAAGAGGAGAAAACACTTTGTCTAAACGTTGCTTTGTCATGGAACCTATATTGGGTTTTTGACGCAGTGGCGGTTTGGGTACGTTTCTAAACAAGAGTATTGTCTTTGATGCAGGCTGTACGTACTGTTACAAGATATGGGTGGAGTCTAGCCTCATAGCATTCAGCTCAGAAATGTACACAGTGTCACAACACTGCCTTATGTTTATCTTTGTTATCCAAAAATGAGTATATCCTTTTTCTGTTGGTAGAGGCTGATCTTTCTCACCTTTATTTTCACCTGGAACTCCATCTCCAAATTCTTTACTGCTTCTCCTCTTTCTACCACTTTGCTTTTTATTTCTCTCACTATCTCTCTCACTTTGTCTTTGTCTCAATTTAAGGGCTTTATTAGCATGGGAAACATTTGTTTACTTTGCCAAAGCAAGCGGAAAATAAAGAAGCTATAAAAAAATGGCAAAGGTAGAAACAAAATAAGCATGTAGAGTTTTAGATAGACACAGGCGGCTTTGTGGCTCTGTCTCCTGTATAGGGACTGGAGTCATCCGAGGGATGTTGCCAGGGAGACATCTGTTATAATGAGCTGTCTGCCTCCTCCGTTAGCTCCAACTGCTGTTTGATATTTTATTCAAGTTGCCGTTCGACGTTTCATGTACCAGGAGCTGCCTGTCACATCGACCACTAAGTAATACAGTTAACTTTGATGCCATCTGGATACTGATCAGGTTGAGGGGTTTATATTGTGTGTTGTTGCTAAAACTCTCCTTCGCCCAACCAGATCTAACTACGCTAAAATTTGGCTTCACCCAAACTGGGACTAACCACGCTAAAATTTGGCTTCACCCAAACTGGGACTAACCAGACTAAAACTCTGCTTCACCCAAACTGGGATTAACCACACTAAAACTCGGCTACACCCGACCAGGACTAACCACGCCGAAACTCAGGTTCACCCAACCTCTAAGCTGGTTTGTCGTGGGGGGGGGGGGTTCGGGAAGGTGGGTTGGGAGAGACTGAGAGCAGGAGGAGCGTTATAGAAAGGCAAGCAACTTTCTCTTTTGAGAGATGAATCCATTAAAAGTGAATCTCTTTAATTTGCTTGGTAATTACCAGGTGGAGTGGTTGGTTTTTAATTTATTTACGTGTTGGTGTGTTGCTACTATATTTAGAATGCCATCTTGACCTGCCAACAGGCAGAGAGATGGAGAGAGATTTGAAGAGGGAAATGGGGAGGAAGAGATGGGATGAGGAGAATGTGAGTGAGAGAGATGGGGAGGAGGAGAACGAGGTGGAAAGGCCTGCGGCTTGAGGTAAGTCAGAAGGACAGAGCTAGCTGTGCACAGTGGGACTAGCAGTAGTTTAGACACATGGCTCTGTGGGTGTAGTTACATTCATGGGATTTAGGGATGGTGTCACGGAGGCTAGTCTTTAGCAGTTGCATTGTCAGTACAGTTACTGTACGCTAGTTGGAAGCGTGGCCTTTAACAGCAGGCAGGACGTCACATGTTTTCAGTGGGAATAATTAACAGTCCGAGTCCCCATTAGCACTTTATTAGCCATGTGAGTTTCAGTGCTACTCAGACACAGGGCCACACTAGGCTGAACTGGGGTTTCTCATTAGGTGTGTGCGTGCGTGCGTGTGCGTGCGTGTGCGTGCGTGTGTGTGCGTGTGTGTCAGGCATGCTCCTCAGTCCATGGTGGTGTGTGGGCTGCATCTGCATTTATAAATGCATAGGCAGATGGTCCCCAACCCTTGGTACCGTCACACACTGTCCCCTTCCTCTCCTGCCTCTCTCTACCACGATAGCCCAGCTATAAAGTTGCTGGATGATATCAGTTCTTTTGTAGCGCGGTGCAAGCAGAAGTGGGGAAGTGTTTGGTATGGGGCATGAAATCACCTAAATGCATTGTTACAGAACTGTATTAAAGTTTTAAAGAATGAGGGACTGTTGTAGTGGAAGGATGGATGGAGGATGAGCTGGAGGATGTAGGTCAGACGCAGTACAAAGGTCTGCACTGCAGTGGATTAACAATTTATAGCTCCCTCATCATCTCTCTCTTACACTATCTCATCTTTCTCTTTCCCCCCTTTCCCCTCCATCTTTTTTTCCCCCCATTTCTCTCTTTCTATATATTTCCCTCTCTAACGGTCTTGCTTTCTTTGCCTCTCTCTCTCCATACCTTCGCTCCTCATCTCTCTGTTCCACAAGGCGCCACATAAGGATTCCAGCTGAACTGTGCTGGTGAACAAATAATGCTGTGTAATTGAGATTTATCATGTAAATGTGTGAGCCAACACACGGGCCATAAATACCCCAGCGCTTGCCTGCCCTCGTGCACACGGATTCCCCACTTGAAGACAGAGGCACTCGCGCACGAGAAGCCGCATATTTATTGTAAAGAATGGGCAGGCAGTGTGTGCCGTGGTGCTTTCGGCGCAGGCCGCTTTATCCCGGTGATGTATGCCCACATACATAGTGTACTTTTCCAATTTGCATTCAATCAGCGGTGATTTATGGTGATCCATGGGCTCCGGCTGCTTTTAATCCGCACCCCCCGGCCCAACGCGCTTCATGGCAGACGGCACCGTAAATTGACCCCACTGCCGGATGAAGACAAGTGGAGGGAGCAATGGAGAGGGTTATGGGTGGAGAAGGGGCTTGGGGTGTAGGGCAGTGGAGTAGCAGAAGAGGGGCGATTGAGGGAGACAGAATCCTCATGTCCTCGGCTCAGCGGGTCAGAGGTTTCTGTCCCAGCCAGCCAGTCACTATGTACCGTCGCCCTTTTGACCTCCAGATGGTAGTGGAGGACAGACTGCTCCTCCCTTCTAATCAGGACTGGGCCTTTGGTGGGGGTTCTCCAATGTCCTTTCACTTCTCCGCTTTTTCGAGTGTGGAGTGGTTTGACCTTATTTATCCGCTGTCATTTATTTATTGTTTTTAAAGCATGCCGTTTTAAGCTAATTTCAGAGCAAAATGGTTCCATTTTTCAGTTTTGGAGCAGGTCAGCAGCAGCGCGGTGGAGTTGGCAGAAGGCTCTCAGAAAGCTGGCCCTGCGCCTGAGAGGAGGGATGGGTGGAAGGGTATGGGGTGATGGGGGGGCGAACGAGAGTGGGGATGAGGTTCTGAGGGGGAGTGGGTGAGGTTCTGAGGTGGGAGAGGGGTGAAGTGGTTTTATTTCAGGAGGGGAAGATATTGTTCAGCGGAAGGAAGTAATATGCTGTCACAGCTGAGCCCAGTCGTCCCGCAATGTTCTGTGGTTTGTTTCTTCCCTGTTCCAGCAACAGTATTAATGTAACATGGCACAGTGTTCAATATGTTGACTAAGTTAGGTTGTTTGACTGTGGCAATGTGGGGATGTAATGGAAAGATTGGCAGATAAATAATTTTGCGCGCTGGGCCAGTAACCAGAAATGTTGCTGGTTCAAGGCCCTGTGGAAAAAGGATCACCCTAATGGCCCCTGTAGATGTTCAGTTAAGAGCGTCTGCTAAATGACTAACCTGTGAATAGTAGCACCATTCCAGCTGAAGAAAAACAGCCCCAAAGCATGATGCTGCCACCACCATGCTTCACTGTGGGTATGGTGTTCTTTGGGTGATGTGCAATGTTGTTTTTGTGCCAAACATACCTTTTGGAATTATGGCCAAAAAGTTCAACCTTGGTTTCATCAGACCATAACACATTTTCCCACATGCTTTTGGGGGACTTAATGTTTGTTTTTGCAAACTTCAGCCGGGCTTGGATGTTTTTGTTTGTAAGAAAAGGCTTCCGTCTTGCCACCCTACCCCACAGCCCATTCATATGAGGAATATGTGAGATTGTGGTCACGTAACACACAGCCAGTACTTGCCAGAAATTCCTGCAGTTCCTTTAATGTTGCTGTAGGCCTCTTGGAAGCCTCCCTGACCAGTTTTCTTCTCGTCTTTTCATCAATTTTGGAGGGACGTCCAGTTCTTGGTAATGTCTCTGTTGTGCCATATTTTCTCCACTTGATGATGACTGTCTTCACTGTGTTCCATGCTATATCTAATGCTTTGGAAATTCTTTTGTACCCTTCTCCTGACTGACATCTTTCAACAATGAGATCCCTCTGATGCTTTGGAAGCTCTCTGCGGACCATAGCTTTTGCTCTGAGATGCAACTAAGAAAATGTCAGGAAAATCCTACTAGAACAGCTGAACTTTATTTGTGATTAATCAGAGTCACTTTAAATGATGGCAGGTGTGTAATGACGTCTATTTAACATGAGTTTGAATGTGATTGGTTAATTCTGAACACAGCCACATCCCCAGTTATAAGAGGGTGTGCACTTATGTAACCAGGTTATTGTAAGGTTTTTATTTTTCATTTTCCTCCCTCGAAGATTTCAGTTTGTTTTTCAATTTGAATTGTTCACATTATAGGTCACATTAAAGGTGGAAAAAGTTGATGATTTATTTCATGATTTATCTTTGTCTCATTCTTTTACATCACAAGAACCTGGCATTTTAACAGGGGTGTGTATACTTTTTATATCCACTGTATGTGTTTAAGCCCTTTGTAAGACACTGTCAGCACAGAAATGATTCTCTTAGATCTCCCACCACCCCTCTCCTGGTGTGTCCCTTCAGCACCTTATACCCTATTAAGTGCACTAAGTCTGACTAGGGCCCTATGGGAATTAGAGCTCCAGGCTCTATTAACCGTCCAATATCCTCTTAATCTGTGCTCATAGTCCCAAACTTAAAACTGTCCAAACCACTCCGGACTTGTAAATGTTTTATTTCCCTCCCTCCCCGAAGTTGTACGGTAATAAGAGGTTACGATAAAGGCGTCTACATTGACACCCTCAGCCTGTAGAGCTCTGGTCAGAAGTAGTGCACTACAAAGGGGCCAGACTTCCTTGTCAGGCTCATTCTGAGTGACAGCAACGATGGCCAAACCCCTCAGCCAGAAGGTTGATATGGTTAAGGGCTCTCTCGTTAGATTACAGTCTCGTTAGATAGTCTCATTAGGCCCTGAAGCAGGTTTTTCTGGCCACGGACCAGCCAGCCAGCCGGCCGACGTCTCCGTCAACACACTCTGGGGCTTCAATGTAACCCTAGTCCTGTTTAGGGAGCGGGGCCTTATGGGGGTAGGGCAGTGTGTAGGGCGTAGGCTGCCATTTGGACACTTCCTGTGTCTGATAACTGTCACATTAACGTCCCCAACGTGTCACCAGGATCGAATTAGTCACCCCGCACATCTGGAGAATGATTTCAGTTATCTAATACGTGTGAGGGGTTGAAGCGGGGGGACTTAGGAGAGATGGAGGCAAGCCGAGAGAGGGAGACTCCGAGGAGAAGCGAGGGTCAATCATCAATCTGCTTCCAGTTGTGACTTGATTGATCATCATGGTTGATGAAGGCTTTATATTTAGCTGTGCTTCGGAAACACGACATCAGAGAGACTGAGGGAGACAGTCAATCTAATAGACATCCTCTAGTTAGACATGGACAGCGGCAACACTGAAGTTCTTTGCAAACTTCTCATTAAGCTGTGCTGTCTAACTGTACACCTGCAGATTGAAACCAGGCCCAGGTGTAGCCCTCCTCAGGCAGGGAGATGTTAGCCTTGAGCCTGTACAGCATCAGGTATAGTCCACTGCCCTGAAGATGAATGGCCTCGGACATAGTCCACCACCTTGTGGCACACCTCTTCATAGTTATCACTGACGGGGAGGTTTTCGGTTGACCTATTGGGATTAGCTGTGGTGGAATGTAAAATAATTGCTCCAGACAGTCCTGTAAGCCCATGGAGCTCGGCGCCTAAACTGTCTTGCACTTCTTCCCCCCGGCTCAAAATAAATGCCACCACCGGTGTGTGATGCCAGATACAGCTGCCTATCGGTTGGCCTGTGTCCAGGGTCATCTCTGTGTCACTCATACGGTATGTAGAAGTATGACTCTGGCCTCCTCTGATACTTGGTCCCACAGCGTGTGCTTATATATGTGTATGCACTAGTTTCTCTTTTCTTCCTCATCCTCTTCCGTGTCTTCCTCCCTCACACCTCCCTCTCTTCCACCGCCTCCCCTTTTCTTGCTCCTCTCCCCTGCGGTCTAAGAGGCTGTTTTCCAGTCATTCAGAATGGAGCTGGTTGGTTGGGGTCGCTGGAGCATGTCTTTTTAATGACACTTGTTGTTAGTCATTTTAGATGCTGGGTGATGATTATTATTGCAGCCTATTCACTTTAAAGTGGGACGAAGAGCCCTTTCTTTCGTAGATGTTCTGTCCAGGACAGTTCTTGACTGACGATGGCTTGTCTTGGGACTGGACATGAGGGGGTGGAGTGGGCAGCCCAAACGCTGATCTCTTCTCCTTATAGGCCGCTATTTTGAGAGGGGGCTACTGAGCAGAAGTACACTTTAAAGGTAGTATGTCATTTGGAACCGAGGCCGTGTTCATGGCGTGTTTGACCCTTCCCATTTCCCATAGCCACAGGCTGGAGTCGGGAAGACTCACTTCTTCTGTATACACACACTCCCTAATGAGTGCATTTTGTAAGTATGTTGTGTTGGTAATTGAGCAATAATCATTGGTTCTCTCCAATAATTCCAGGCTGCACAGCCAGCTTTACATCAAAACACAGCAGCAACTGCATAGCATACTTAATCAAGAACAACAACTTAATCAAGAACAAACACACAGTGCAAAACCTACACACACACACACACAGAGCTAAACACCCACACAGGCCTACTCAGACACGCTCTCTGTGTTCTGAGGATAGGGAGCGTTTCCTCTGTTGACAGGCTGTGTCTGAAATGCAACAAACCTAATCGCAACCGGAAACGTCCTATTCTATTCCTCTAACAGCCCCAGCCCCTATGTTAGGCACGCCTGTCCTGACGACTCCACCAGGCCGGCTTATCGCTGCATCACATCGCACTGCAGCACTGTAAAACACTGCCGTGTCCATTAATATTATATAGAAAATATATCATATATTATGGGGTATTGGCATTTTGGGTGTTTGTCCTCAAAGGTCACAGGGGGCTGTCTGGACTGCTGGAGAGATTAAGCCTTCCTCTCACACATTCCCTACCTGCCTGCATATACTCCTTGAGAACACACACATTCCCTGCCTGCATATACTCCTTGAGGTGTGTGTGTGTGTGTGTGTGTGTGTGTGTGTGTGTGTGTGTGTGTGTGTGTGTGTGTGTGTGTGTGTG